>QNGE01002534.1:0-23047 GCA_008508345.1 Paragonimus westermani | reverse complement strand
CGCCCAGACCTAGACAGGAGAACGATTAGGGTTCTCAACCAAAGCCTTTGGCTCAAAAGCCTGTACCGCAAGACAGCGGGTGGGTGGCGGTGTACCAGAAATGGTACGTTTTTCAGGAAGAGATGCCAACCATCTTCCAACCCCCAACGTGGAGGACCAGGAGACTGTCGTTTGTCAGACCTCTACCTGTTGGCCTGCCTGGTATGAGTAACTCTGTCCAGTTTAGCCCAAAAGGTCAACGAGATGCGCAAGCCGTCACACCACGTCAAGGTCCGGTCTCACCGTGACGGAGGTAAGAGCCACAGATTTCCACATAGGAGCTTAACAAGTTCCCAAAAGAGTCAACATCCATCAATCACTATCAAGTGTGACTGCCATCTTTTAAATATACTGTCAACTGGAGATATGAAACACATTCCACTAGAAGTGATGATGAGAGAGTTGTCCACAAACCTTTACCCTGCTCGCAGATTAAGTGTAGCTATCTCAACCGATTTACGTAGTACCCTGGAACTCCTTTGTGGATAAGGAACCTCTAAATAACTTTAAGAGCAGTCGATTCGAGAGCAGCCTATAGATCTAAAAAGACCGACTATCTATAAGAGCGCCGATACTCCCAGATTTGTCGCAAGGCAAGCGTGTGGTCAACGCACTCTCGAATGGACCGGAATCCTGCCTGTTTTCCGCCCATCCCAGTTCAACCGCACTTAGTGGGCCAGCATAAAATGAGATCAGTGAATAGTTTCGACGCGATAGACACTAGAATGAAAAACAATGGGATCATGTCTTTTCTGAAACGATACAAAGCAGTGCCATGATTGAAGGCATAACAGGAGCTGAATATGCATTAAATGGGTAAGGTCCCAAAATCATGAGTACAATAATCTATTACAGCAATCCATTACATGGACTACGGTGAAATCAACTGGTGTACGCAGTGCAACAAGTACAAGTACACTTATGTTTTCTATAGTGCCTCTGGAAATTTCAAACTATTCATTATGAGCAACATGTATTCGTCCTAACGATAGCAAAAGGCAAGGAAACTCAGGCGCACATGACAAAATGCCATCAAAAACCAAGACGGATAAAAATCTTTAGCGAACGTCAATGGCGTGATAGATAATCAATGTAGGTTAGCGCAGATAAGCAGCATAAGTTGTGCGAACCCCCAGGATATAACTAACCCAATATTTTGGTTGAAAAAGAAACATTTGCTGTAATATGCACACATACGCAAGCAGGTATCTAGTGAGATTTGAGATATATAATAGCAAGCGGCTAGTGACTGGAGAAAAATTTCCCCGGAATTCCAAACAAGTTCAGAGTTTTGGACAAACAGCAACTAAGCCCAAATCGAAACACAATGAACTTTTAGGAATAAATAAACTATTAATACGGCCCGCTTTGTGATTGATGCACACTGTAGGACACAAGGCAAAGATGAATTTATTTCAAATATATATTGGCAAACCAACAAACGTACCTCGTTTTTCACCATTAGAAGGATGACAACATGGAGAAGGGGTAATGCGCCTACCGACATCCAAATAGTTTGCAAGCGTATGGTGACCAGCTTGCCTTAAGGCGTTTAACAAAAGGGCTAACCCAGTAGCAAACGCTGGGTTAGTGAGGAATGATGAATCCGATAAAAACATAGTCTCGCTGGTTGATGGTAAACCAAGAGCATTCAAAAGTAGTAACTTTCTAGAACGGCCTTCTGAAGACAAAATTTTTTCGCTTGTCTCTTTAGAAAGTGCGCCGTGAAGTATTAAATACTCCAGTAAGGATTGATCCACCTCGAGAGCAGCAAAAAGATCGACTGATGGTTGGTTCATATAGAGACGTGACATACGCTTCACTTTTCGAGATAAATAGTCAGAAGAGTACGAACGAGTTGAGTCGCAATGTGATAACGCTTCCGCTGTAGGCGTGCTTACCGATAAAGCAGCTATGTGACCCCTGGAACGCGGTCGCGAACTCTCATCAGGAACGGATGGAGAAACGCCTGTAGCCTCCTTTCTTTTTACACGGCTAGGTGATGCGGATTGCTGTGACATGCATGAGGACTGCGTGTTGGCAGAGTTAACACACGTCGCAATATGAGAAAAGGAGCACATATTCTGGAGACCTCCGATGGAATCTCCATCGATGTTGAAGTAATTACTGAGGCCGTTAGGAGATGTGTGGCACGAATGATTCGTCGGTACTTCCAACATACCCTCGGGAAAGCTCAGCGTATAAACAATACAACCCAGAAAATGTCGAGCCTTGAAAGTAGAAAACAATCCACTGTCTACTGTGGTGTTATGAAACACTCTGAAAAGAACACGTTTTAACTGCGGTCGGATAGTGGAAAATCTTGCGCAGTCAGATTACATTTTTGCTACGGGTGTCCAACTAGCACATTGTAACTTTCGCTGCGCATAGACGAAGGCTACTAAACACGACAATACCACAGCACCAGCAGACCAGTTTTGAGTTCGTAGCCGGCTTCCGATGATTATCAAAACTAGTTAGATAAAACTCTTCAACATGTCCTGAAAGTGTGCAAAAACAAGTAATTCCTTCGGAGAAGATGAAGGTCTGCCTTACAACGTTGTATCTACTAGAACTGTACGTTTTCACGAATGGAGCAACGCGCGTAATTTGAATAACGCCTAAGACTCCGCGAGTTTCACTTGAGTACTAGTCGCAGACGGTGGTTAATTCCGTTATCGTTGGAAGAAGGTAATTTTACGGCACTTCTCGCCACATAACTCTGAGACACGACGCAGGAATTGGTATTGCCGGACTCAAACATGTTTGTTTTAAGTGGCGGTTAGGTGGAAACGACCTTATCATATGTTATTTCCAAAATTCGATATGGCTGCCGTTGTGGTTACTTTATTGTTAACAACTGGATGTCGAATTAACGTATGTTTAGACATACGACTATGCAGACATTATCTATCAAACCCCTAACAGGATATTTTTTGTTTCCAGGAGATGGACTATATTACCGCTTTCAAGGTGATGTTTGAGGAGCGTGTTGTAATTAAAGAAGGTGAGTTCCTTAACCTATATGTACACAGTTATCTCGCGGATATCAAATATGGTGAGTGGGATGAAGGGTCGTTATCTGATACATGGTTTCAGTCACCCGGTAGAACACCTAGAACGCATGCTGCTCTGAAGGATGGAGGTGGTAGTGTGTACCGTTTCCCACAGACTTCAAATAGATCTCCCATGTCAATTACACTACGTGTTCCTTCCCAGTGACTTCACTCTTCCGCTTGTGTCCAAGCGTGTTTCAGCATACAGCATGGTTTGCCTTCATTTTCAGCGATTTCAGCGATTGATACACGGGTTCGAGACAACGGCCCAAGTTTCCCGGATCCAGTCGGTTTTCCTTGCTCAGTGTCAGCGGGCTTCTGTTGATCTGAAAGGCGATCATTGAAAACAGGGTGTAGCACCACTCTTGGGGATTACAATGAATACCCAGAACAGAGAAAGATTATTTGCATAATGCAATTTTAGGTCAATGAGATTCAAGCAAAGCTTTAAAACGATCCCTAGAAGCGCTGCTGACGACCTCAGAAGGAAGGCTGTTCCGATAGTTAATAACCCTGTAAGAAAAGAACTGCTGCCTGAGAAAGGTCCGAGGACCAAGCTTGAAAAGCTTCCTATTGTGTCCTCGCCGGCCGTCATCATTCGCTACAGTGAAGAACTGTTCTACAAGACCTATTCTAAAGAAGAAGTGTGTGAGTATTAAATCCCCGCGAAGTATTCGAAGTTCAGGTGGGTAAAGGTCAAGAATTTCAAGTCGAGACTCGTAAGTAACATTACTCAGGCCCGCGACCATTTTGGTGGCCGCGCGCTGGACACGCTCAACAGCTAATATGTCTCTCTGCATTTGTTAGCTAAGACAAGTGGATCGGCATAAAGTACAGATTTCTTGCACTCATAAGCTAGGATAGATGAGTGGAATTGTCACAAGTGTTCTCCAAACCAAGCTAAAGCAGGTTCTCAATATTGCGGAAGCCGTCGCACCACATCGACTGAATCCCTCTTCATGCGTTTAGAAACAGTTGGTGACCAACCTTTCACTATGTTGGTAATAATGCACCTGGTACTTTTGTACAGTATTTCAGCTCTTGGTTGTTTTCTGTAGGATTTTTCTAACCATATCTGCCCTTTCCCACTCAATGTGTATGTATCTTCAACCACCCCTTTATTGCATCAAAATTATCAATCAGTTGCATTTCGCTCCTTCCGCTTTGGTCACCTGACTGACTGTTTCAAACATTTCTAGAATGATTTCGCCTAGCTGTTTGCCCCCCAACTATATAAAGTGTATGTTAACTTCGCAAGAGCAACCGATGAAATGCGAACGAAATGTCATTGCGCAAGACATCTTACATGCTAGGTCTGGAGAATGCGAATGGGCGACTGAAGAAGCGCACTTACTCAACAGACCATTTTTTGGCCATGCGCATCAGTAAAATTTGGTCCCACGGCGAATGGCTAATGAGGGAGATTGGTGTGCAGCACACCCACGATTGTGACCACTGGGTGGTGGTGAGCATCGGCGTGTACGTAGAGAATGTATTCGCTTGGCTAACAACGTTCGCCAGCCAACTGGCATTGAAGCATCTCAATGGGCGTTCTCCCCTGCTGCACTTCAACCGATTGAACGAGTTCAAAGTAATCGCACTTTATTTGATATTAACTGGTTGCTTCGAGTAAGCCGTTTGAGTACGGAGTGAACATCTGCGACGGCACGTGTGAATGCAACTTCTACAGGTACACGTGGTAACCGTGCAAAAATATGCTGTCCATACACTAAAATACTTCTCTTCACACAATGGGTTATTATTAACTATGGCCGCACTTGTTCGAGGTCACTTCCCAATCCACTGACGGTGGCCTTCTGAATACAATCTACGCAGAAGCAGTATGTTCCGTCAAGAGGTCTCTGTCGGCGGTCCTAATGCATTTCAACCGGATAACCAAATGCTGCATCAGGGGTTGGCTGAGCATTAGAGTGTAAACTCCAGGACAGGAAGCTGCACTTTCAAAACAATCATAGCTTTCATGAACCAGTCTAACGGGAAAGCTAAGGCGGTCTTATCACAAAGAGGTTTCTCCTCCTTCCGGCATGTGATGCGAAACAGCCAAATGGGAGGAAGATGTTCACATGGGAGTGCCTTGTGTGTATTGTGGAGACGTTGTTGATATGAACGGTTAACGGTGTGGTAGTGACCAGCTATCTGCATTGGACAGCCGCAACCCTCCTCACCAGGTATGTTACGATTTTATGAACTGTTTGTTCACTTGCATCCACTTCCAAAATTGTGCCGCCTCCTACGTCGAGATACAAGAGAAACCCCGCGAAACACTATTCATTTTGCCGACCTGGAGGCTGCGGTAGGTCAGATGGAATACTACAGATAATGATGTAATATAATAAATGCATTCCGACACCATCGTTTCGTTTTCACTTCAGGTCGTCCAACCACAGGTCATGGCGTTATGATTATAGGGTGCACGTAGGCTGACCGTCGAGCACAGACGTCAGTGCGTCCAAGCGGAAAGCTTCATGCGGTAGCATGCTCCGTCTACCGTTAAACCATTTTGCTTTTTTTAAAATCACATCAAGTTCCACCAATGGGGGGTTCATGTAACTCCATAAACTTACCGATTTCTGTTACCATAATGCCAAGCTAGCTTATAGCCGATAACCCTGAGCAAAAAATACGACAAGCAGGTCGCGCTGACTTACGCCCACATTATGCCTGAGAACCATCAGTTGCAATCTTACCTACTTACCCACGGTGCTCCAAATGTCCCTAGATCCCAATTCCACATCGTGGTGATCATAAAACTCCCAAGTTTTCGACTGCCGACACCTATTTCACGAATTATCGAAGGCAACAGTCCACGAAAAATGGTCTGTAAATTGTACTGTTCGCGTTCATTAATCAGACGTTGTAGCCCCCTTTATCTACCAAGTAACAAAAATCTAGCTACCTCGTCAACCTATTTCGTCAACGAATCAACGCAATTTCTCAGCGTTCTCAGTAAAAATCTTTCACACATTGAAACAAAAATATTTTCCATAGCACACTACGCATATCCTTTGCCTTCCAGAATATTCCGTTTACCACCATTCGTACGATATACAGACTCGTATCCTAACGGTCTGTCAACGTACGCATTCACTACCTGCGGATGATTTTCAGCCCAGATTTACCCCGAATCAAGCCGTAGACCGTGAATTCTTTAGTTGCCGTGGATAAAATAAATATTCCGCCGCACATCCTCTTTCACACCTTGATGCCTGGTTGTTGTATGCCCGTCAAGGCCACCTGCGTGCCACCACACTCGTGCCAAGGCTCGAGGTGCCTTCTGACTGGTCTCGGCTCCAACGACCAACGGCTCACTCGTCCACGCACCTTAAAATGACACCAGCACTTTTAAATGCGACAGTGCAGTATGTACTTCAATTGAGTCACTTGTTCTCACTACCTTTGTTATTGTCCGTAAGGTTGCTGCTGATGGAGCCCGAATACCGATACAACAGTGGCGTCGCGTGCGACACAACATTGGTGCATAAACTGATATAACCGAAATCTACGTTATTGACTAGCATCCATTCGTTTCAATTGACCGATAATCAAAACTATATTATCTTATGTTGTTTTCCGACTTTGTTCTGGTTGCTGTTGCTGTGGTCGTTTGCGTGTGACGAAGGTCGCGTGTTAATACATAGGTGCAAGTATCATGTGTGTGTAGATTCGGTGTTGCGAAAGTTACTTGGAATATTACGGCACTATTTTGTTTTGGGAAATGGATTATATTGCAGCTACCAAGGCAGTTCTTGAAAATTGGTCATTCCACACCTTTTCACAGATTCAGGAATATCTTCATGAGTACATGAGGAATTTTTGGGTTACTTACTTCCGTGGATTGGCCCATAATTCGAAAAAAGCTTCGAAGTAAGATAAGTCAAGGTAACAGTTCCCTAGAAAGTGAGTGATCGTTCCTGAATTTGTACGCCCAAGGTTTTCCCAACCTTATGCTACCGTGAACTAGAAGTCGCAAGGAGAAAACGGTGAATCTGCAAACAAACTTTATTCATTGGTTTACTCACCGTTTACAACAGACTTCAACGTAACAATTAAGGGGTGCTAGGGAGCTGGACGTGAGAGCACCTTGAGCACAACCGCACAGCAGCCGCCAGATAGGGAGAGTGCGTCGACGGAAAATTCCAGTCGACATTCAGAATTCCAACAAGCGTTAGACTGGTTAAGCAGCGTTCCTAACGGCTATAGTTAAACATTGTCATCCTAGCAGATGTAACCTATAGCAGTAGAGATGGTGCGGATTTAATATACAACTACTGCGACACCTATACCGGCACACTAACGTTGATGCTGGTGGTTTGTAGTAAATTTACATTCAGAAGTTAATGTGAACTCGCGCGGTGGTACTGGCAAGGCAACTCACACGTTGCGCGGAGTTTAGAATTTTGGGGATGCCGAAGGTTAGCACACTGCATCAGCCTCCCTTGAAAAGTCACCAATGTAGAAGGCCTCCTACCAGTAAATTTTATTTTGGGGCAACAGCTGCTGTCTTGCTGACCAGCGGCGCGCGAGCTACCCAACCTGAACACGCATCCTGAGGACGCGCCAGTGGGTGTGGTTTCCTCACTGCGCAGGCACAATGTGCTGTAGCGTTCAAGGGTTTTTCCTTGGGCCCGACAAATGTTTTTATGCACTCGGTTAGTCCCAAGGATAAGGAAAATTGGAGTACCTGAACGTTAGAGAAAACGACAGATACTCACCGTAACGCGTGTCCTGCAGAGCCTGAGGATATTTACGATTATGTGCATGTATCTTAAGTGTAATGCGAGTCAGGAAGTTGTACCCAGAATACTGTTAGCTGCTGATCGACAGGAGTATGGAGTGCATATAATGAATTATCAGCTGTACAGTAAATGCCAAATGGAGAAAGTAAACTACTCCAGATAGCGCGCGAGAAAATGAATGCGCCCCTCTGAACGAGTTGAAGGTTGAGGAGGGAATTCGTCAGGAATAGATGCGGAAGGCAACGCTGAGGCTAAGTCAGAAGTTGGAGTAGATGGCAACGGCTCATGTGATGTCTGTGTTGTCAAATCGGGGGGTGAGTCGGTGAAAGCAGGTTTAGGGAGGTCGGTAGAGACAGTGAGGTGTTGACCGAAACTGTCAATCACATAGGTATTCGCGGATCGTTCAATGACACGAAAAGGTCCTTTATACGGTTGTTGCAGCAGTTTCTCAACACAGTCTGTTCGCAGAAACACAAACTCACAATTGCTGAGTTCCTTGGGAACGTAAGACGAAAAATTTCGAATACTTGTAGCGCTCGACAGTAGTGATCGCATGTATTTGGCTATTCGGTTGGCGTAGTCTTGAGTGTGGACAGCAGTTTCGCTTGACGACTGAAAAAAATCAGCTGGAAGGCCTAAAGCACGACCATAGACGAGTGACGCTGGGATCGTACTGTCATCCTTGACACAATTGCGAATGCCAAGTAGAACTAGGGGTAAAGTTTCTGTCCAATTCATCCGCTTGTGAGCACGTAATGAAGCTTTGAGCTGACGATGGAAACGCTCTACGAGTCCATTCGCTCGTGGGTGGTATGCTGTGGTGCGTGCTCGATGCACGCCTAACGGCTCGGTCAGTTATGAAAATAAAGCTGATTCGAACTGCCTATCCAGGTCAGTTCTATTGGTCGGCAGTGAACCATAACGTGCAATCCAATGCTCGGCAAAAGCGCTAGCCACGGATACTGTTGATTTGTCTGACATCGGTGCGGCTTCTGGCCAGCGAGTGAACCGGTTGATACACGTGAGCAGGTGGGTGTAGCTTCTCGAAGGTGGAAGTGGTCCGACGAGGTACAGGTGGACATGTTCAAAACGACCCTCGGGAGTAGGGAAAGGTTCCAAAAGGGTGCTCGTGTGTCGGTTGATCTTGGAACGTTGACATGCAAGATAGCAACGGGCCCAATGGCGTACGTCCCGATTCATGTTAGGCCAGACGAATCGATCCGCGATTGGTCTTAGTGGTGCGCGTATTCCTGGATATGACAGGTTATGCAAAGTTTCGAAAACTGCTTTTCGTAACTAATGTGGCACGAGTGGCCTTGGGTATCCCAGCGTATTGTCACATATAATGGTACCGGGCGAAGGTGTTAATGGAACACGGACAAGGCGTATGTTCGTGCGTTTCAAATCATTCTCAAACGTGCAGTCGGACTGTTGTTTGCTGCTATGCCGCGATGTGATATCAAGCCGGTGGTTGTAGACACACTGTGCATTCGTGATGAAGTATCTGCGGCGACGTTTGCAGCTCCGGAGACATGGCAGATGTCCATATAAAACTGGGCTATATAGCCTAGCTGTCGAGCTTCTTGAGGTGAATATTTAACGGAGTAATTCCGTAAAGCGTGCACGACAGTTTTGTGATCCGTGAAAACAATGAAATCGCGGCCCTCAAGTGCGTGGCGAAAGTGGCACACAGCCCTATACACAGCTAAGAGTTCACGACCGAATGTACTGTATCACGTTTTGGTATCGCTGAGAGGTTGAGAGAAGGGCGCGATCGGTTGCCACATCTCGTGTACTGCTTGCTGTAGCACTGCACCTATGGCTGTGTCCGATGCATCCACGGCTGTTGGGAATGCTACATGACTGAGGAAGCGAGTGCCTTCTTAACGTTGGCGAAAGCCGTGGAGGCTTCGGGGTCCATATGCGAAGTTCGCTTATTACCCCGAAGTAAATCGGTCAAAGGTTGCATAAGCTTGGCGCAGTTGGGAATGAATCGACGGTAATAATTCACGAGTCCATTGAAGCGGCGAAGCTTGGGAATTGCATCAGGAAATTAGCACGATCGAATAGCCTCGACCTTGGAATCAAGCGATTTAATCCCATCTGCCAAGATGTTGTGACCTGAAAAATTCGACGAGGCTTGACCAAGTTCGGACTTAGCTCCGTTGACGGTGAGGCCGTATGACGCCAGACGTTGAAGCAGCGTCCGTAGATGGGCTATGTCCTCTCCAGAGGAAGAGCTAGCCACGAGGATTCCGTCTATGTATGCATAAATGAAGTCTAGTCCACGGGTAACTTGATTAATCAGACGTTGGAGCGTCCGTGCAGCGTTAAAAAGACCAAAAGGCATGCGCGCAAATTCGAACAAACCGAATGGAGTGGTAATAGCCGTCTTGGGTATACCCTCTTGTGTTACCGGTATATGGTAATAGGCGTGGACGAGGTTAATTTTGCTGAAGATTGTTTCACCCGCGAGGCTGGTGGTTAGATCGTGGACATGTGGCACAGGGTACCTATCTGGAACAGTGGCATTGTTCAATCCACGATAATCTCCGCAAGGACGCCAATCACCTTCTGTCTTCTTTGGCACCATGTGCAGAGGAGATGCCCATGGGCTGTCAGAGGGGTGGATTATACCCATGTCCAGCATGTGTTGAAGTTCGGCACGAGCGATGCGTAGTTTGTCTGGCGCCAGCCTTCGCGGTCGCTGGAAAACTGGTGAACCTTTCGTTTTGATGTGGTGTACAACGTCCGTAATGACGGCAGGTAACTCGTTAGGTGGACGGCTTAACCCCGTGAATTCACGCAATACCGCTCGATATCTATCGTCACCGCTTGGTTCAGCAAGCAGCGGGCTGAGGACAGTCGTCGAAAAAGTGGCCCCTATAGCCGATATACTCGTTCGGGGGTCTAGAAGCATGTGATGACCTGCGTCGACGACAAACCCAAAGTGATTCAAGAAGTCCATGCCCGAAATGGCATCGGCTCAACCGATATAATGAACACCCAACGGAAAACACGCTGCAGGCCCACGTACATCGTCAAGGAGCGTGTGCCAAAAGTGCGTATTCGGGTTCCACTGGTGTTGATCCCGCATGTCTGGTGGTTGTTCGAGCAACGCTCAATCTTCTTACAACGTCTATCGATATTCTGGATCAAGGATAGTCACGTCGCGTCGCCCGTCGAGCAACCGATTCGGATCCAAAAGGGAGGACGGTCGTATTGGCGAGTTTTTTTTCAACAAGGTGCCAATGTTAAAAAAACAGTGTCATAAGCCAAATGTTGGAAGACAACAACAAACTTCGATATTGAATCCACCAAATATACAGATTCCGAGCCCAACGGTTCGCGTAAATATGATCAAATGCAACAGTCACGCAATGGCGAAGCGGTCGAGCGAAAGTGAAACCAGAGTACATATGAACAAATGTCCGGCGAGGGAAAGCAAGGAAGAAAAACTACGCCGAACCGAGTTTCTGCAAGCAAACGATATGAAGATTTAATAACACATCAAGACCAACACTCACAGAAGAAATGCTTTGCCACGCGCGTCATTTGAGCGGCGGTGTCACACTGCAAGTAAGGCTCGTAAGCAGTATAAAGAACACCAACGTAAAGAAATTAACCAATGAGAAAGAAATAACCAGGGCAGAGAACGTGATCCTCAAAGTTCTGTTAACACAACAATCATCAAACACTCACGCAAGCAGCTACTTTAATACCGGGCACCGAAATCAGCATGGTTTCCCAACACTCAGGTATGTATCGTGGACCGGTCCCCTTGCACCTGAGCCTTACTCACTGACGATGCCACTGTCCTCTGCTACTTTGAGGAGACCTATGAATCTTATGTCTCTCCTGACCGTGCCGCTCTCTGTTCTCACGTATGGCTGACGGACTTGATTGTCGTCACCCTTTACTACTTTGCCCACCACGGCTTCGCGCCAAACGCCTGCAGGCCGAAGACCTCTTATCAGTAGAACAACGTTACGAATCTTCACATCGTTTATGGTGACAGGCTTCAGTTGGGCTTTCAGCGATATCACCGATTGATACACGGGTTCGAGACAACGGCCCAAGTTTCCCGGATCCAGTCGGTTTTCCTTGCTCAGTGTCAGCGGGCTTCTGTTGATCTGAAAGGCGATCATTGAAAACAGGGTGTAGCACCACTCTTGGGGATTACAATGAATACCCAGAACAGAGAAAGATTATTTGCATAATGCAATTTTAGGTCAATGAGATTCAAGCAAAGCTTTAAAACGATCCCTAGAAGCGCTGCTGACGACCTCAGAAGGAAGGCTGTTCCGATAGTTAATAACCCTGTAAGAAAAGAACTGCTGCCTGAGAAAGGTCCGAGGACCAAGCTTGAAAAGCTTCCTATTGTGTCCTCGCCGGCCGTCATCATTCGCTACAGTGAAGAACTGTTCTACAAGACCTATTCTAAAGAAGAAGTGTGTGAGTATTAAATCCCCGCGAAGTATTCGAAGTTCAGGTGGGTAAAGGTCAAGAATTTCAAGTCGAGACTCGTAAGTAACATTACTCAGGCCCGCGACCATTTTGGTGGCCGCGCGCTGGACACGCTCAACAGCTAATATGTCTCTCTGCAGGCCGGTATACACGACCTGATTGGCATACTCGAGGAGCGGTCTTATATAAGTCCCGTAAAGCGTTTGAAAAGCGTTCTTGTCCATGCGGGGGAAAGTGCGCCTAATCATCATAAGAGCGGCAAATCCCTTTTTTGCCGCCATCTCATGGTGATACGTGAAGGACAAGTTAGATGACAACCAGATGCCCAGATCTTTCTTCAGGTCGATTCTCATGATATCTACTGTGCCAGATGCGCTATGAATCATGAAGGCATTGCCAGAATCTCCACCGAGTGACATGTGAGCACATTTATTGTCATTTAGTGGGAGACTCCAATCGTCCGACCAGCGCTTGATCGCGTCAAGATCAATTTGTAGTGCGCTGGGATCAGTGGCATTCCAGATTTTTAGGTCGTCTGCATATAAGAGGACGCTGCTGGAAATGTTGCTTGGAAGGTCGTTGATGTAAATGAGGAATAACAAAGGACCTAGAACTGACCCTTGGGGAACTCCCGCAGAAATGAAAGAGGGAGACGAAAGGTCTGCTCCGGTCTTGACCCTAAACGTTCTATTATCAAGAAAAGAGGCAATCCAGCGAAGAACCTCTCCTTGAATACCGTAGGCTTCCAGTTTGTGTTTCAGGGGGCCGTGTGGGACACGGTCAAAAGCCTTGGCAAAATCAAAGAAGATGGCATCAGAGATGAGGCCATTGTCTTTGGCCTCCGTCAGACTATCCATGAAAATAAGCATGTTTGTTATGCATGACCGATTAGGAAGGAAGCCATGCTGTGTGGAAGAAAAAAGATTATTTGATAAGAAGTGATTGAGTATGGCGCGCTTTAGTAGGCGCTCCATTATTTTGCACGGGATGCTAGTGAGGCTGATTGGCCGATAACTAGCCGGAGAGTGCCGGTCACCCACTTTAAATATGGGTGTGACCATCGCCTCTTTCCATGCGCTAGGGAGGATGCTAGTCTGGAGTGTTTGCTTGAACAGCTTATAAAGGGGTTCAGCCAAACTAACAGCTGCTTCCTTGAGTATTCTGGGATGGATCATGTCGGGACCCATTGCACCGTAAGGATTAACCTTGAGTAAAAGGTCTTCGACATCTAGCACAGAAAACTCAGCGGTCACGAGTGGTTGCCTGAACTTCTGCAACGGTAGTACAGGATGCCAGCTCGGGGATACGACGTTATAGATTGCCGAGAAGTACTCCCTGAATAACTCGGCCACAACTAGGGAGTCAGATGAAGTCTCCCCGTTGGGTAGTCGTAAAGAAAGAGCTGAAGGTTTGTTCTTTCTTAGTCGTCGCATATGCTTGAATAAGAAGTTTTTGTTCCCGCGGGCTCTTATGAGGATCTTCTCTTGTACGAGTTTGGTGTGTTCGCGGATTTCCCGCCTACACCTGTTTCGGACAATGTGGAACGCGCTTAGGTCCTCTGAGTTTCCAGTAAGCTTATGCTTCGCGAATAATTGGGAACGGTTATCGAGAAGACGACGTATCCTGCGTGGAAGGGGTGGCCGATAAGAGAAAATGCACAGTTTGCGCGGTATAAATAAGTCGTCTGCTTTTTGAATTGCGCTGTGAAACGTGTGGTAGTTCTGGTCCACGGAGTCCAAGTCAAGAAGAAGTGAACCTAGGTAGGTTCTCAGGCCGTTAAAATCTGCTTGATTAAAGTTTCGAACGGTGAATCTTTTTGCTGGTTGTTGTAACCAGTAACAGATAAGGTCAAAGGCTAACAGAGAGTGGTCACTGTGTCCAAGTGGTGGCTTGATGATCACTCTGTCTACCAGGTGGCTCTCATTAGTGATAACTAAGTCGAGCAAAGAGGGAATCTGACCAAAACGGTGGCGCGTCGGGGCGGTGACGTGCTGTGTCCACGCCTTCCGACGTATCAGCGTTGATAAGGAAGTCGAGAATCCGCTTTCACAGTCCTGGTGAGAAACTGATGCCCAGTTTATCTTGGGTGCGTTAAAATCACCCATAATAAGCAGATGTGTAAAGCGTTGTAGGCCTAGGAAGTTTTCCAGGCTTACCAGAAGGGTGTTGTCGTCGGGAACGTCTGATGAAGGAGAACGATAAATAACCCCCACTAGGAGTGAGTCTTGGCCGCGCAGTGGTAGTCGAAGCCAAAGAGCGTCACATTTATCAGAGGACTGGAAGCCACCAATAACCGTGGGTGTCGGGAGACACTGCTGAAGAAAAATCGCAGAACCCCCCATTCTCCCTCGGGCAGAGTCAGCCCGGTAAACAGAATACCCCGGAACACTCAGTTCACTGTCACTGATATCACCTGTAAGCCAGGTCTCCGTGAAGGCGAACATGTGGGGTTGGGTGTCATGAATTAACTGTCTGATTTCCGGTAATTTATTAAACAGACTCAGACAGTTGGTATACATGCATCTGAAAGCTACTTCCTCGTTGGATTTCGCGAGAAAATAGAAAGGATGGTGCGAGGAAGAGCCTGGGAAAGAAGGCCTAGAAATGAGGAGGGTGGTGGGGCTGGACTCGGTCTGTTCTTCCGAGTTGTTCTGACGACCCTTCTTCGAGGATGTGGGCGCGACATCACCGCCTGTGCGTACGTCAGCGACCCTAACGGGCGTTCGATCAGCGTTCTGGGTGCCGCCACCTGGGAACTTTGCGTCCCCGTCAAATTCCGTTGCTTGGGAGGGTGTTTGAAAGTTTTTACCCACGGAAAATTTGACTTCCTCGTTTGCTGGGAGCGGGGTTTGGAAGACAGCAAAGGGCGCTGTGTTATGGGGCCACTGAAAGAGATATTTATAGGGGTGGGCCAAATGGATGCTTTTTGAGCTGTAGGAGGCGGTCCTAGCAGGCTGCTTCCGTTCCGAACTCTTGGGAGGAAGAGTCTTCTGCTGGGCAGTTTGGTGGGTTTCAGGGTGGGTAACTCTGAAGACGGTTTTTGCGCGGTGTGTGTATCCTCAATGCTTGTGCCTGTGCCTGAGGCGCCGGTCGTTGGAACGACCATACAGACGGTGCCTCCGCTTTCCACAACAGACACAGGGGTCTGAGGGGCTACGTCGATAGCAGAAACTACGACTTTAGTCTCCAGTTGTAGCTTCTGGTCTGCCAAGATTTGTGACTTAGTCTTGGTCCGCTCTTCGCGTCTCGCTCTCTCTTGCCGGGAGCGGTCGAAAGATACGCCTTTCAAATGGGCGTTGGCGGACTTTAAAGCCTCTGTTTTGCCTACCACTACCTCGGGACTGAGCATGGCTGGCAAGGTTACCAAAAGGCCAAGTGACTTTTTGGTTGTCTTGGCCCGCAGCCTACTCGCAAGTACCATGTTTGTGGCATCCGGGGAGAAGGAAGTTCCTAGGACTGTCTTAGCTAGCTCGGTTGGAGAAGAGGTTGTAGGGAAGCGGCCCCATAAGACAACTCTCTTTTCCCTGAGAGCTTTTTCCTTCATTCTTACTGCCGCCTCCTCTATGTGGGCAGTTGATAGGGCAACTGCTTTCTTGGTGATTGCAACACCGGGGAGAGCAAGCGCTATATACTCATTCAGGGAATGTAGTTCTAATTTCATTTCGGACAGAGTCCGTTGATACTCCTCTATCTTACTCTCCATGGAAGAAATGGAAGGAGATACAGAGCTAAGAAGAGCCCCGCATTTACAGTTGCAGGTTTTCTGCGTCACTCCACTTGACGTGGTGCGTGTGAGACCAGTCAGCTGCGGAGCGGTGCCTTGGCTTTCGCTGAACCTGCAACTCATACAGATGTAAATAAGAGATGAGGAAGCCAGCTGTTTGTACTGGTGTTCATTAAGACCAGTGCACTTGAAGTGATACCACTTCTGACACTGGTCGCACTGCATGCCGTTTTGTACGGATATTTTACATCCATACCGGCCACAGGCGCTTGCTGCTACAGACCGTGTCTGCTGAGTCCCAGCACTGCTAGATCTGACACGGGTCATTGTCGACAAGGATGAGCAATGTGCAAGGAGGCTAAAAAATAGTACGGATACTATCGAACACGAATATTACAATATGCAGAGTTATGCTATTCGACAAAGAAATAGCAATGATCGTGTATAATTTTTGATGCACTGGGCACCAAGATAGCAAAAATATGAATAGACAATGACAGCAAGGAAACACGAGGCTAGAGAATAATACGGATAAAATCGAGCACAATACAATACGTGATGAGTTATGCTATTCGACAAAGAATAGCAATGATCATGTATAATATTTTGATGCACCGGGCACCGAGATAGAAAAAATATGAACGGACAATGACAGCAAGGAAATTTAAACCAAATTCCGAGTTACCCGCGCTTGGGCTAGCGTACACCCCGTTGGCCCTTACCACAGGCACTTTGTTGCTTCAGTCGGACAATGAAGCCACAATCCAGGTCCAATTCTAACTTACGCAAATGAACACTGTCGACCGGCCATTATGTGAGTGAAATACTAAGACGCATATATCAAGGTAAATGCGCACTTTTTATCGAGTGCAGCGGCTGTGTTGCGATGGGAAATCTCGGCCATACCCAAATTTCACTCATGTTTTCACCCCTGTTGAGAAATATTTTCGACATTCTTTTTCGGTAAAAATCGTCCTGTTGGCCTACGTAATCGAATATGCGTTGCGAGAACGCTTCCTTCAGAATTCTCATGGTGGAATGCGTACTTTCTACTTCATAGGAAAGCTCAATTTCGGGTGGTTTTAGAGATACACACGAATTAGCAATTCCTGACCTCATTGCGTTTGCATCGTATTTTATAATGAATATCAAAGAAAATTCCAGTGAAGGTTATGCCAGCACGTTCGTGGGTTAGCCATCTATCTGATCTGTTTTGTCTGCTCCAGTCCGAGCAGTTCAGGTATAAGCCGGTCAACCAATTGTTGTTCCTAAAAACGACTACACCTGCCGTCGTCACGTGGATTTTTCCGTCTACAGTCCACATGAGGCGATGTGAACATGAGCAACATTTCCCACTCTATCACTGACAACCTGCGTTCTATCTAGTTTATTGCTTTCTGGCTGTGGTTGGGTGTGGATTGTCGTTTGCCCTCAGCTAACTGCCCACTTATCTAACGGCTAGCGCTCCACCAATATACGCGTTATTTTTCGATTATAACGTTGTTTCTTAGTTGTACAATTTCAGGTACAACGGTTCAATCTTCATAGCATGTATACTTATGATTCTGATGATGGTTTCCACCAGCTGCAGGCCTCATTGGTGGTCATCAGTATGCTTTCCAGTATTTCGTTACACTCTTAATAGGCGCTTGAAGTCTCGTTAAGCTAGGGTGTATTTATCAGCAAGCCACTTCAAGGAGACAAAAATACTGTAGCCTTAATGGTTCGAATACAAGTTTATCCTGATTTCACTGGTGTGTATCTTATCACTGTTGTTCGTAGGTTATGTCAACTGGATGGAGCAATCGCTAGTGTAGATGCAAACTGCACTCAAGCGTAGTCCATAGGTCAAGTCAAGTGTATGGAGCCGATACTGGTGTGAATGTATGCTGCATACATACAGGATTGGAGACGTTTTCCAAAGTGGGCCGAATGGAAAGCTCATCGGAGTGGGGGGCCGCAATCTTTGTATTTGAACATGCCTATTCAAAAACCTGGGCGTTACGTGAGGGACTCCGGACCACTCGACTACTTTTGTACGTAACGCAAAATTTTTACTCCTTGTAGTGCTCCACCTATTGGATAACTGCTCAATCACAGACGCTTTTACTCTGGTATACCAGAAGCATGAAACTTAAACAACAGTTTACTTTTAGACCCTCAGGTGTTCTGGCGTGCGCCGGCTCGATCGTTGATATTTTATCAGTAAGTGAATTCAGATCTGAAAAATATTCAGCGACAGAATTTTTAATACCACTTGGCTTTATGTGGCTCTCAACGAAACAAAAACCAACATTAGGCTGCAAGCAAAATCCGCTTCCTTAGTTATAATGAACACTCAAGTCTTTTAGTCAGCTCACCTGCGCATCCTTATTGGTTGATGGCTTGTTTGATGTCATTGGTTGACTTGCCATTTATCTTGTATCCGTAATATTGGTTTTTGATCTGATGACGTTCTTCGGTTCGTTGGTCATTTTTTGCATGCTAATTATTTGTGCGATGTTGATCGTCGCAGTATACTGTATCAATCGATGCACGTCGTCGTTTGGTCGCTACCTTACATGATTATTGGCGAGTACGTGACTTTGCTGAACGGCCCGAAGTTGAATCTGCTCAAGCCAATAATCAGCATCAGTTATTATCGGATCCTTCCTTCTTATGGCTTTTGTTGGTCCAGCGATATTATTCAACCGTTTTATTCGCAGCTGCGTATTGTTTCGCCATCTTTCATTCTTCGTTAGTTCTTCTCTTTCACTGCTTACAAATCTTTGGTACAGGTTGCGCCCATACAGCTCAAATTTTCAGAAGTGGAAACTTCCCTGGCACCTGGTCACATTACGGTTTCTGTTGAAACATTCGTTCTTGGAGGAGCTCTTTCAGTAAGAATGGCACTAGCCATGAGGAGCTGTATTCTCCTTCTCAGACCAAACTATCGTTTCACTGGGTTAGCGCCCATTTCTTAAAGTGGTGTGTTTATTCCTTCCAGCAAAATGAGATGCGGATCCTCGTAATTGCCTTTCGCTTCGAACAACAATAGTTTCGCATCACTTACTGTCGCCTCCGCCTTTTTATTCCATTTACTTTGGTTAAGGCTGGTAAACCGATGTGTAATCTTACATCTGCCTAAAAATTCGAAAATCTGCGTTGGTGGACTGTGGTCCTATAATGGTTGTAAGTAGTAACTGAACACTGTATGAATAACTAGGCTGTACACCGTACTGTTTACATTGCACTTCTGTTGTTCCCTTCGCCGTGTCACTGCTGCTTCGTCGAGATTAGCTCTGGATGTGGGTTGGGTACAAGTGCAATTGCTATTCCTTATTTCTAGCCATTACGGATCCGTTACCGGATACCACCCTGTCTGATATTTCATGATGAACTGAGTGGCATCGTAGATTGTTTACTACTGGTTGTGTGGTTGATTGGGGCAGGACTTCGTTCTTAAAGAAACCACTGAAATAGTTCATCCTTGTCATGTAGGTTTTTTGGTTGTAAGTAGATCGACAGGCAATTTATGCCACGCTCTTCCCGGCGTCTCATGTGTCATCATCAGTTCTTTTGATTGACGAGCGCCGTACATTCTTAATACTGGACGATTCGATATATAAATCCGAATGTGACCCAAGAGACCGGACCAAAACGTTAGTTCGCGAACTCTTCAGGCACAGTTATCCACACTTAAATGAAAGGATGTTCTTCACTCTAGAGTATTGCAGTCTGGTTGAGATTAGTATATTGTTTTCCCTACATATTAACCCATTGGACCGTTGGTTTGTCTAGAAAGTTAAAATAAGGTGTCAGTTCCGTGAGCAGCGGTTCCAGTCTACAGATTACCCGGTTCGCATAACACTTGGTGGCAAGACAGAACCGATAGCTTTGCCGTGCTACATGCTATTTGGTGGAGGCGTTCCTCTGTGATGGTAATATGCTGTGCAAAATTTAAGACATCTAAGCTTCATTATGCTCTGTCGGGTTGTGTAAATGGGTTGTCGAAAGTATGTCGGCGATGTACGTTTTTGATCCTGGCCAAAAACGAGTTCCAGAACATACTTCTAGAAACAGCTATGCCTCCTTTGTGAGCGTCATGAAACTGGCTGTAGGGGTTTATTTACAATGGACACCAAGGGGTTCTGGGTCGTAAACATCATGAGTTTCTTTCTAAAAGGTTAACCATTACATCGTTTTACTGTATAGGGGATGACTAGCTTAGTTTGCTTGACCTGCGCACGTTTCTGTTCACTGTTTATCAACGTCCTACTCTGAAAATCTTTCTCTGGTGAAGTGGCATTGTATCTAAACCGTACTGGCTGCAGTGGCACTGTATTTTAAACTAATAAAATGCGTTTTTGAGTTGACTATCGGATTCCTGGTATTCTAAAACTCCTTCTCTTGCTATTAACTTCATTGCCTTGCATTACCATTACCAGCGAGTTCCTTGACTAGTTTTATTATATTCGCTAACCTAGAAAAAAGTGACTCACATAACTGATTGCCACGTTAAGCCAGCTGACGGCGTTTGTTTCACCCAAGCTCTATGCACTCGGTGTTAATGTTTGTCAGAGTATGGAATGAATACACGACTAGGTATGACTTAAAGCGGATACAGACATATTACGTCAAAAGTCAACCCTTTGTACAAAAAATGCACTGTAGACCACTTCATGCCACCAAAAATCAGACAAAAATGTGAATAAATGTGTAATCTACGTCACCCCATTTGCGTTAATGGCTGATGACAACAAACAGTTTACAACATTTCTAATATCAAGTCGTATTCGCAAAACTGGTATCCGTCCTTAAGACTCTCACAGGTACAGGAGAGGCTATCTTTCTATTTTCATGGTATACACCTCTCCATGTGTATTTGTCACAACCGTGGTAACCGGTTTGATCTGTGACTTTCCGCAAGAAACAACAACAGTGTGTGTCACATATAGGTGAACAAAGTGTGACGTATACTGTAATCCCCAACACTTCCCGGTGGGTCCAGCTAGTTAAAAGTTCTTTGATCTGTGTGACAAATTTGTGGTGCTTCCATTGTTTCGTATCTCAGTTTGATAATTTCACCTAACCGTTGCATAAGATCGTTTGTTTGACTTGGTGAACAACAGTGACACACTACTTGAGAAAACTGTGCTACGCGAACGTGCCAGTTCTTCCTACAGCGCCGATGATTGGCAGTCAGCTACAACATTTCATTGCTGGGTTAAAATTTCAGCGGAAGTGCTTCACAACATCGAATGCACTTGGGATACTTCGAGTACTCTCCAGTATCATTAGACGTTCTATGATCATTGTTCTTCCTTGGAGAGTTCAGACCTTGACTTTGTCCGTTATGCTCTATCGAGGTTTATTGCATTTCACTCACTTTATCCAACAATAAATATTTAACCATATTCTCCGAACGACTACAGTCACCATAAGAACAAACCAAAACTGGACAGCTGACAAACGGCCGAATAATATGACCAAGGATAGACCAAATTTCTTCGCCCGGATACTAAAAATAGGCAGACCATCGACGTTTACCTACAGAGTCGAGTGGTTACCGTTTTTAAGCTTGTGCTGTTTTGTGTACGTTCTGTAGACAGCTTTGAAGCCCAGTGTGCGCGAACGACCACCTAAGAGGAGTCTTTCTAGAACGCTTTTGTATAGTGTTACGTGCAGTTTTCAAATCCATATGCAACCCAGGAACGAGTGGCATCATCAGTGCGATAGGCAGCTTCAGATCAACGGCCGTGGGAGACTTAGTTTGAACATAGAACCACCCCACAGCACCAAGTGTGGTTTAAGTTATTACACTATTATTCACCACAAAAATTAACTTATATGTTGTTTACAGTACTCGTACAAGCCGTGCACACTAAGCGTCCCCTGAGAGACGAGATTGGATACAGCATTTCATCTGCCTCTCTGTCAAATTTATTGTCTTCATGTTAGAGAAAACAGATGGAAAATTAGGTCTACCAGATGTCGCTTGTGAAAGGAATTCACAATACTGGGTGGCCGGTCTAATAACGTTGCAAACAGTAACACTGCCGTTGTCAAATCCTATGTGCTTCCGGTGTATTCAATCACAACTAATGGTACGGTAGTATGACCTTCATGTGGAGTGCATGAGACGTCAAAATTCTACTAGCTAATAGATTTCAATGAGAAAAAAAGTAAAAATGTGGCACTAAATTCAAAATCACGCAAGTGCCTTACTAACTCGAGATACCCTCAGTCCAAATTGCGGCTTTGGGCTTAACCTTGGTAAAATACTACCGCCACATTATGTCATACTAAAATCCCAATTGATGAAATGTTATTTACTCTCATTAATAGAAATACATCACGAAAACGTGGACCAAAATGTCACCTATTAAGAAGCGCATGTTTATCATGCAGCCCTGAGTAATCGAAACGGCGTGGATAGAAATTTTACGTCTAAATCACAACCATCCAATCACGTCAACAGTCTACTTAGTGTAGTGAAGACCAAGTTTCACAGTCGTTTCTCGACAGTAAAATTGGCCCTGTAGAAATGTTCCATTCGATAAATTTCCAATCCTTGCTCAGTCTGTTTGAAAGGACAGTCCGATATATCGCTCTCTCTTGACCGAGTCGGCCACTTGTTTATTGGACTGGTGTAAACATTTCCTTGATGACTTTAATGATCTCTGGGTCGAGTTTTATTTCATCCGATGGCATACGTGTACACGGAAAACATGTTCTGCCTTACAAACCTTGACTTTCTCCGCCTTTGGCCTGATATTCTTCTGTGAGTATTGTTTCAAAACTTAGAAGAGATTTTGGTAATGTTTCTCTGGCGGTGAATTGTGACTTAACAAGTCGCCCACCACGCAAATCACACCACATAAATCGCCGAGTTTCTATGGAAGCCATCTTGAAATAATTGATGATAATGATACATACTTCCCTTGAAGTTATACGGGATACATAACGGCGTAAGTGATCAAATTGTTGCATGAAACTAGTTCAGTGGAAGTTTCAGGTGTATC
>QNGE01002533.1:79489-111146 GCA_008508345.1 Paragonimus westermani | reverse complement strand
TTGTTGCCCTGTCACTGTGAAGTGTGCTCTGACACATGCGTCCCAAGCGTTCTGATTTTTCGACCGATATGCTTGACCCCGCCATCACAACCACTTTCATGAATGATGTTAGACGTGACAAGCGAGTTGCTTGGATTCTTTCTCACTCTGCGGAGCAGCCGGTCCATTTGATAGATTGGTCAATTCTGTTGCGTCAGATGCATGTCCGATGGCACATTCTAGTCTACCTTGGATGCGGGTGATTACATCCTGGCCATTGTGTGGCAGTGTTACATACGCAGGTTTGCGGACCATCGTTTGTGATACCCTGATGCTCCTCTAACGTATATCGAACTAGTGCGTGTGAGGTAACCGTGTAACGGATAAAACTTGACTTCCACGTTTGTATCCGATGAATAAATCTTCCAAACCCTACTAAAGAGGGTTCGGACGGGACTTTGCTTGAGCGATGTTGATACGGAACTTTCAAAATGAACATACTGCCCTTCCCGGCCTGCTTCCTGTGCATTCATCTGCTAATTGGTCCATCGTCATTGACGGACATTTCCACATCTGGACAGGAAAGTTTGCTATTCATCTAAACTTTCGTAACGAAAGAACTGTTGGGTTGTGCACAAAGGTGGTTGGCATGCTGTCATGAGTCACACGCCTGCACAACACTTTGTCGGCGTACTGTTCACGAAGCAGTGGTATGAATGGGTGTTGTTGCTTGTCATTCGAAAGGCATATATACAAATGTCGGCTAGTATGGGTCCAAGTGAACTCATCGCTTCCCCATCAATTTATCAATAAAGTTTACTGGTAAATAAAAACTGGATGTTCATAGTGCACAGACACAGAAGTTTTCAAATTTCAAATGGAATTATTCTAGGGAAGGTATTGCGCTCCGCTACAGTCATGAATAATGCATGTCACTTCAGTTGATGGTACGTTTATGAAACGCAATTTTGCAACAAAAGATTCCACCGTCTTGTCCCTTGGTTTGAAATCTCTTAGGGAGTCAGCAATTGAAAATGTCTCTCAAGCTATTTTGAGCAGTCTTTCTGCATTGGAGTTCTAACAGTCGAACTAGCCACTGAGTCAATTTACGGTGCGACGAGTTAATCATCGGTATTGTCGGTCTCGAAGGTCTGCTGGGTTAGTGGGATTTTAGTGAATCATGGAATCTCGTAGTTTTTAGGTATGAGTTCATTGTAGGCTTTTTTGTCCGCTACTCAGTTCTCTCTGGGATTGTGGAGACAGTGTTTTTATCTTCCAGCAGTCACTGTCGGTCTTCTCTTTATTTTGATCGAACTATCGGAATTTGTGACAATTTGTCGATGTAGCACGTTTTATTTCGCATGGTTGCCCCCGAACCTTTGTCCGGTGGCAAATGTAGGGTGTTCATGTACCTTAACTGCTTGCTAGAAGCTGCACGCGCTGTACTCAGTGAGCAATTTTGTTCGTCCGACGTGCGTCGTTATTGGTAGGCCAGATCAACTAGCTTAGCTTTGAATCAACCAGCTGCACCATTAGATGTGAGCTGTATTGTTTTCAGTGGATATGAAATCTCAAACTGTCTCAACGTGAATATCAGGAGGACTGAATGGCGGAATGCAACATCTAAGACTTCATCATCGTCCTCGAATTCCTAGACGGCAATACATCAGCGGTTCCCATTGATGCTCAACTGCCATACGACCTTGAATGTAAAAGTAAGCCTTGGTCAGGAGGGAAGAAAACAAAAGAAGAGGGAATGGGACATAACTACTAAAAGTAGCCACGTCTATATTCAAACATTCAACCCGAAGGTGACTACACCTTACAAACGAAACCTAGTTGCAAGTGAAAGTAAGGTGTCATCAACAAGATAGCGAGTTTGCCCGGACGATCTGTTCTTCGTTCATTACTGTTTCTAATTTATATCAGTGATTTTTTCGGAGGGGATTTCCAGTCACTGTTCTCCATGCGAGTGGCCTGAAAATCGGAAACTTCCATGATCCCAACACTTCACAAGCTGGCCTCGATACAGTTAATCTATGATCGGTGGAGTGGCGTTTACCCATCAACGACAATAAGTGTGCACACGTCTTTTCGTGACGATTCTAGTAAAGTCTTCGCAACATACCATGCACAAACAGAAATGCGTGCTGTCAACGTAAGTCTTAAAAAGACCTGGGTATATGGCGATCGTCCGATTTGTTCTCATCCCATCACGAAAAAGCAACCAGAGGGACTCACCGTATTGGGCACGATAAAGTGGATGTTTCCTCGAATTGACAAGATGATTTTCCAAACTTATTACAGGGTTTATGTCTGATCACTGCATGAATACGTGAATTCAGTTGTTTATTCTGACCTTTAAAAAGACACAAATGTGCTCGGGCGTGTACACTGGGCTGCAACAAAAGTCGCAGCATGTCGTTGCAACGCCTCGTGCGAGTCTCGGCTCAGAATCCTTGATCTTTGCTCCCTGGAATACAGAAGACTACGAAGGGAACTCATCCTTACTTTTTTTGAAGGGCTGACGGCGAATCTCTACTCTTGCTGGTCCAACACACACAGTGATCTTGATCGATAGTGCGACAAGAGATATTGAGTGTCCGCGCGAACTCCTTCTGGGCGCAGAGGTCAGGGTTGCGCATTCGGATACTACTGGCCGCGGCAACGGTCAGCATTCGGAATCTCACCATCTTCGACCAATTCCTCGACACTCGACAGACAATCTGAAAAGCGTCCCTTTTGCCGACAGAATGATTGGAGTCAGCCAAATGAGCAACAGCCGCGTTTAAAACCGTTCTACTCGCAACATTTCTCAACTATGCACTCCATCAGATAATCGCCTTGTAGTACGACCAATGTATGATGCTCGACAAAAGCAAACAAATGAGTACACACAACAACTGGTTGTAGAACATGGAAGTTTGTCTTTGAGTTGTGATATGATAACGGGTGTTGAACGGGAACTCACGCACAGTCGAGCGGCAGGATAGGTTGTTTCGACTGACTTTCTGAGCTCTCTTGAGATAACTTCGGCCACGAGATCTCCCTCGAAAGTAAGACTAATAGACGCAAGTTTCTTATTCCCTGAGGTTTTCGAATATACCGCCTGCATCGCTTTCTGAATGAAACGCATTTGATGCGCATTCTGCATGAAGACTTCTTGTAGAAAATTTGGCGCAGTTTGTGAAGTGTCACGTGTTCAGATCTTCAACGTCGTAGCTGTCATATGAGGTTTCCCTTCGGATTTAAGGGAACGAAACTGTCACAGAAAATGCATCGCACACTCCGAGATTGTTGTCTGTATACATTCCGTTGGATTTAATCATCTCTTCTTACTTTGCCAACATCCAAGACATTTATTCTGCTACTGTTGTCTGACCCTTTGGTGAATTTAATACTGTTAAAAGCCACTATAACTGTTAATGTTAGCATTTTCGTTGACAACGTAAAAATACCATCAAAATAGCGTATGTGCAATTTAGACTGTTTAATGACCACAGTTTGCTCATGAAAAGATCAGCTAACAGGAGACCTAGAGGTGAGCCCAGTGCCACTCCATCTCTCTGTCGGTAGACTACACTGTTGAGCGGAAACTGAACGTTACCAGTACAAAGCACCGACAGTTCTTTCAGTTCATCTTTTGGGAATGCCCACAGGCTTGTTGTTACGTTCGATGGAATCGTATAAATAGTCAACTGTGTGGTGTAGAGGCACGCTTATGAATAGCGAAGCAACAGTGAATGAGAACAGCCATTGGTTGTTTAGGTTCATGTCTTGGATTACGTCAGTGAAATGAAACGTGTCGCTGAGACTGTTTTGCTAGCTCCAACCTGGAGTGTTCGAGCAGACCAGCAAACCATTTGGCCAGAGCATAAGGTGAGTCGCACATATTTGAAATGGGTCTCAAAACCAAGCTTGCTTTGTGTACTTTGGGCAGACCGTATAACCTGGGGGATTATTCTTCCAGTGGGACGGATGTGTTCGGAAGTGGCCGGATCGACCATCCTCTTCTGTTTCATTCCACGCAACGTTTTACATATCGCCTTTTATATAGCTGACGTTTTGTCTTTCTACGTACTCATCTTCATGAATTCTGAACTATCGGTCGGTATATCATCCACTTTGGTAGCGTAATCAATCTTGTTTAGTGAAACAATTCCTGTTTCTTTATCTGGTCTGGAAAGCATTGGCCAGTTTTTTGCAAACCTTTCAATACATCTAAATGCTGCTTGGTCAAGAGCTGTTTTACTTGCGGCAGGTAGCTAGGATACTGACAGTACGAGTTCATCAACTTTGATTTCACTCTTTCTTCGCTTAAAGGGCAGCTAACTGATCATACATGTTTTCAAACTAAACTTCAAAATCAAGCTGCACGGCGTGGACAACAAAAATTAGGTCCTAGTGATAATGCCTCAAGCAAAATTCTATTCAAATTCAAGGAAAAGTTATGAACGTGACACTCGGGATTACTCAGAAGTGTGGAGCACGGTTTCAAAGGATTGGATAGCTATTCATTCTGATGTCCATTAGCCCGGTTGCAATAATATTAGCATGCATCTCGAAGTCTGCAAGATGGTTTTCCGACAACCCATTCAATGCGTCTTCACACTGAGCTAATTTCCGCCCCACTTCTCGAACATTTCCTACTCTTGTGTCCAGCTCGCCGTTAGCATAACTGAGTGAAACGGCTGTAGGATTGACGCGATCACGTCTCGAAATTCTCCAGTAGTGTTTCGGATACTGGCTGTTGTCGATGCAATGAGTCAGAAAACAAATTCTTGTTCTGGTCTCGGCAAGGTTCGTATAAACCCTTAGATACCTCCGAAGTTCTTTCGATACGATCGGATCCTCGAATCATTTAATTCGTTCGAAAATACCGATTGAATTCATGAGAACGACAAAGTATAGTACAAGACTTGTTTTCTGTTTTTGATCAATAGTCTAATTACAACGCAGTGAATATGAAAACGGTAACGAGGGTGAGTCGGAAAAACGGTCAATAGATGTCATGGACGACGTGTTTGTTAGCAGTTACGCAATCACTGCTCCGAATGGTGGGCCTCACAGTTCCGCTCCGCTAAATCCAAAGCGAAACCTCATATGACGTCTGGGGCGTTGAAGATCTGAACCCGTGACACTTCACAAACTGAACTGGATTTTCCACAAGAAGTGTTCATGCAGAATGTAAACCCAAAAGACGAGGCAGGCGGTAGAGTTGGAGCGACAACATTTGTTTATTGCTAACTGTTTCAAAGCTACGATTTCCATTTACACCCTTTTTGTTCTCAAACTTATGTATGTTTGTTTGAACGAGTATGTTTACCTGCAAGTACCCTGCACACTCGAACATACGGCTCTGCTGCTTTCTCACATGTATTCCCGCTGTACTAACGTTTCGCCTTGTTGTACGCTCGCTCTCACATCGACTTTGCGTGTCGGCAATGTACTCCTCGTTTACAAGTTGTGTTATTCATTACCAGCCGGGTTTGGTCCACTTGACCCTACAAATTAGTCAGACCCTTAGAAGCAAACGTTGAGACAGCTCAGTTGCGGCGCAAACTGGCGGATCTCCGTGACAGCATTCAGCGTACTAGGCCACCATTCAGAATTCCTCCAACGCGTGCCCGATCACCGCCCGGACTATAAAGTGAAACTGTTTCTTGGTATCATGAGACTTACGGTGAAAACGATAGACGATGCCGATCATCATGTAGCCGTCGTTGTTACAAACATTTAAACTATCAGGCCGGATTGTTTTAACAACGATAGCCACAGGCCAGTCGAACAACAGTCGCCTTTTCTTACTGAAGCACTTGACCTCCAAAATGCATTTCCTAACCCATACAGGAGCGAAGGTAAGTGTCACCCCGCATTCGGTAACGGGTGTGCGATCAGAATCTGGCACTAATCTCCGGGCTGTAAACAGTACGCCCATTAGTACCTTCGCCCGTTGATTGTTGACTTTATACTTTGGTTTTTGACGCGAATTTCGCTGAGTTTCTCTTGTAGGCGGTAAACCTTTTCCTACCGTTGACATCGGTTTTTCCCGACATTTCGATTTACCGATCGATGCACGTCGATCGCGTCTGACTGATACCTTGACAAAACCCAACGTTCGGGGCAAGCCGTCGCAAGCGGCTGTGATCAGCCCAATTATAACCAATCCAGTATTTTGCGAGACATATGGGAAAATCTAATCCGAATTCCTTCAACTGGTCCGCCCAGCTAACGAACTACCGGTCGTGACAACCGACGTCGCGCAGCACATTGTCACACGAGAGCCGCCAGTTCGAAGTCGTCCACGTCGCTTAGCTCCCGATAAGCTCAAAATTGCCTGAGCTCAGTTTGAGCATATGCTCCAACTCGGCATTATCCTACCGTCCATGGACTTTGCCGTTGTACATAGTGCCTAAAGAAATTGATAACGACTAGCGCCCATGTGGTGACTATCGAGCATTGAACAACGCATTCACTTCCGATAGGTAACCAATTCATTACATTTATGACAGGAGGCAGATATTCACCAAAATCAACTTAATGCGCGCTTATAACCAGATTCCAATAGGCCCCAAAAACAACAGTCACAATACCGTTAGGACTTTTCGAATTTTTACGCATGCCTTTTGGTCTCAGCAACACCTCTCAGAATTTCCAACATTTTATTCACGTGTGTCGTGGACTGAACGGTGTTTATCCGTACCTAGATGACATATTGGTCGCTAGCTCATCACAGGAAGAACACTGCCTGCACTTGCGTTCGTGATTCAGCCGTCTGTTGCATCGTGGGGTGACCATACACCTCGTTAAGTGCTTGTTTGGGATCTCCCGCGTAACCTTCCTAGGTCATACCATATCCACGAGCGGGATCGACCTTCTCCCCGATAGAGTGCAGGCAATAGTGGACTACCCGGGGCCCCCATCGTTCAAACAACTTTGCCGTTTTATCCCTAACTGTGCCCACCTAATACAACCGCTCACCGACATACTCAGAGGTAAGGTACGCCGCAGAAATGGCCATCATTAATTTAAAGAAGGCTATCGCGATACTGTCGCATCATCATCCGTCTGCCCTCTTAGTGCTAACAGTGGATGCATCAGACGTGGCTGTAGGGGCGGTCGTGCAACAGTAACTCAGTAACGACTGGTGCACACTAGCCTTCTTCTCTAAACGGTTACAACCAAGTGAGTCGTGACATAGTGCTTCCGGGAAGGAACTGTTAGCGGTATATCTAGGTATCCGCCATTTTCGACAAGTCTTTGAGGGCAGGGACTTTATCGTCTTCACAGACCATAAGCCACTAACGTACGCTCTACAGATATTCCCTCAGAGAGACCCGAAACCTGGATTATATCGCTCAGTTCACGACCGATAATCGTCATATTTCAGGTATTGTAAAACCAGTCGCCCATGAATGCTACAACGAGCACGGCAGACAGCTCAGTCGACCTGGAAGCGATCGCAGTCGCACAGGACGACAATCCGGAGATAGGACAACTTCGTCGATCCAGTCTCCTCAAGTTAGAAAGTGTTCCCATGAATTCATCCGAAGGGATGATTATTTGTGACACTTCACAAGGCATCCGTCTGTAGTGAGGACAGACGGACGCACCATACTACTTACATCACTATTCAGTAGCAGCATGGGTCGAAATGATCGCGGGATAAATTCGGGGGAGATACGGGAAGGATCATTAGTGAGCAGCATGGCGTACGATGGCTTTCGACACATGACTGAACTGAGACATGGTGTCCAAAGCGATTGGAGCATCCTCGGACGAGAGTGGCGTGCAAATGAGTGTTTCTGTACGTAGTCCCGTTGAGACGCATGAGTCATCTGTTGGTTTCTCCCAAATAAACCCTTGTGCCACCCGCCTTCTGGGTTCACAACGCCTTGTCCAGTTATTCCATTGGCCTTCCGCCACTCAATTCTCGACACGTTGCACAACATGTCTCATCCAGGCATACATTCCCAGTCACAATGGTCCCCCAGCGCTTTGCCTGGCGCAATTTCAATCACGACATCCGTAAATGGGCATACACTGCCAACGGTCTAAAATTCGTTTTCACACGTGGGAAGTTCTGCAACCCCCGATAGGCGTGCATTTCGATCTGGTCGGATCTTTGCCATCCTCGGATGGGTGTACGTATATCTTAACGTGTGTGGACAAGTTTACACGTTGGCCAGAAGCTGTGCTAATTCCGAATTGCTTGTCGGAAACCGTCGCACGGGCATTGTCGGAACGTTGGGTTGCTCAGTTTGGTTGTCCAGCTGTATGGACCACCGATCGCAGGTCACATTTTGATTTAGCCTTCACGTCACTTCCCAACGCGCTAGACTGTAGTAGAATTCGCACAACAGCTTACCAGCCGGCAGCCAACGGGTTAGCTGAACGTTTTCATCGGTAACTGAAAAGTTCGCTACCCGCTAACAACAACCCTTCATGGCACGAGGTTTTTCCACTAGTCTTGTTAGGTATCCCCAACACTCTGAAGGCAGACCTGCATACCACCCCTGCTCAGTTAGTCTATGGGTGCTCCTCACGTTTACCCGGAGAGATGGTCGTCCCCGCGCAACAGGATCCATCAACTTCGCGGAATACGGCGAGCGGCTGGCTCAACACATGAGACGACTCCACCAAGGGAACAGACGGCGCCAACGCAAGTACATCATCGTCTGTCAACTTGTCCTCATGTTTTGGTCCAAGCAGGTTACTCCTAGACGACCTTTGCACCCGCCGTATCCAGGCCCGTTCAGCGCTCCGCTAAGATTTTTGTGTTGGAGCGCAATGGTAAACGCTGGGTTATCTCTATCGATAGATTGAAGCCAGCGTCTATAGAAGTACCTGATAGGGAAACTGGTTAACGAACAGCAAAGTCTTCTTCGGTCAATACACTGCCTAGCGTACGTACAGATTCGGTTCCGGAGCCAATTCCCAGGGGCAGATGTGACCGAGAGTTGCGGAGGCCACTGCGATTAGCAGATTATATGGAAGTCTGCCGTACCTAATTTTTGTTGTTGTTAGTGCACTTCCTTACCAAGTAAATTTTAGATGGCTTTACCTACAGCAAACTCTGTAGACAAGACTTCTCTTTAAGAAAAAACCCTATTCTGTCGGACGCAAGGGGGGCAGAAACCCGGTGAGGTTATCGTTTGCCATTTACGAGCACTGTGTATTCTAGATAACGATAGTTAACCACCCATCATCTGCATGGGACATTGATGTCGCGAGACGCTGGGAAGCTCAAAATCTTGCGAGGACCACCTACGATGGAAGTGAACAAGACTACGGTCTTCTTAGGTCGATTACAGCGTCTGTTTCCAACCTCCCTGCTTACCAATGATTGCTAACCTGCCCAACCACTTCCAATTGCTTTCCCTCCTCCTTCTACCGGACGTAGAGGTGAGCCGTGTGGAAGAAGTAAATTGGACCATTCATGCTCGGGTCAACGTTTCCGGTTTACTGAGAAAATTCTATACTGTCGAAGTCAACAGTCTGGTTATTTCCTGGCGGTAGAGTTGAAGCGACAACATTTGTTTATTGCTAACTGTTTTAAAGCTACGATTTCCATTTACACCCTTTTTGTTCCCAAATTTCTGTATGCGCTCAAATGTTTGTTTGAACGAGTATGATTACCGGCAAGTACCCTGCACACTCGAACATACGGCTTCGCCGCGTGCTCGCTTGTCTTCCAGCTGTACTAACGTTTTGCCTTGTTGTATGCTCGCTCTCACATTGACTTCGCGTGTCGGCAATATACTCCTTGTTCACAATTTGCACCATTCGTGAACCGCCGTGTTTGGCCTGCATGGCCATACAGAGTCGAAAGTTGACTCACCCTCTGGGAATAAGAAACTTGCGTCTATTAGTCTTACTTTCGAGGGAGATCTCGTGGCCGAAGTTATCTCAAGAGAGCTCAGAAAGTCAGTCGAAACAACCTATCCTGCCGCTCGACTGTGCGTGAGTTCCCGTTCAACACCCGTTATCATATCACAACTCAAAGACAAACTTCCATGTTCTACAACCAGTTGTTGTGTGTACTCATTTGTTTGCTTTTGTCGAGCATCATACATTGGTCGTACTACAAGGCGATTATCTGATGGAGTGCATAGTTGAGAAATGTTGCGAGTAGAACGGTTTTAAACGCGGCTGTTGCTCATTTGGCTGACTCCAATCATTCTGTCGGCAAAAGGGACGCTTTTCAGATTGTCTGTCGAGTGTCGAGGAATTGGTCGAAGATGGTGAGATTCCGAATGCTGACCGTTGCCGCGGCCAGTAGTATCCGAATGCGTAACCCTGACCTCTGCGCCCAGAAGGAGTTCGCGCGGACACTCAATATCTCNATTTGATGTCCTTTGTGTACGCCCACTGGGCAGATTGCATGCATACGAGTTTACGCTCATTACCCCTGCTCTGCGTTCTTATTTACGTTACAACATATGGCGTCGCCCGCAATTTTCACTTCGATGAATGCACCTGCAACATTTTGGGTGGATCCAGCAGTATTTCCAACTCCAGATTCGTGGATAACGCGGAAAACGACATTTGCGGATTACTTGGATTTGCTTAATGTGTTGAATCCATCGCTGGACTTGACAGAGTCAACTAAACTAAACTTCACCGCAATCATCTAGAAACTGAAGGACAGAGACAGTTTGACGTTTATTCAGTGCGCCATAAAACCGCCTTGGAGGAGGCTTTAAATACTATTGACAAAATACTTGGAGCCGTTACCAACGTGTACGCCTCCAGGTTTACTTTTTCCCACATCACTCAGCAAACTGGAGAACTACTGGAAAAATGCATTTCTTGACTTATAAGAACCATCCGATCGTGTGAGTACCCTAAAGTACTTGAAGATTGCATGCTGATACAATAGTTTATAGTTGGGGAACGAAATGAGAAAATTCGTGAATCTCCTTTGACTGAGGACGCATCCGAATTATTTTGGGAGAAGGCCTGTGAAATTGCCCCGATTAAACGGCAAATTCGATCACAATGTGAACTCTTCTCTAAGTCGCCGCAGTCGGTTTCAATGATCAAAAATTGGAAGCCGCCAGCTGCCTTCCTACCTCTTGGTAAATGTTTCCGGTGTGGATCAACAGCCCATCGAACGAATAGTCTGGAATGTCCAGCAAGAACAGCTGAATGTTTGAGTTGTTCCAAGATTGGTCATTTGGCAAAAGTTTGCCGTACGCGCCGATACATGCACTAGAGGGAGGTGCTGTAACTGCTCCAGAACTGCATGCCGCGGAAACAATTTATGCCTTACATTCGGACGTATATACTGCTTTTTCCATGTCTGTTAAAGACCCACGATTATCAAGTTCAGATGTTCGGACTGCCTCTTGAAATGAAACTAGATTCTGCATCTCTAAAAACCATAATCCCCTATTCATTTTATGAGCGTTATTTCAAACATCTACCTGTGCACCCAACGGTTTATAAATTTGACAGCTACTCCAATGCACCCATAGAAATGAAGGGATTTATATTACTCCAACTATGTGTTAAATTTCCTCCAGCTACTTTTGTGGTTGTGTATGTATGCAACACCATCGTTAGGTCGTAACGCAATGATTGCTCTGAACTCGGTGTCTTCTGTTGAACGTATAACAATAGTTTCTGTTGACGTGCCATTATTGCATCATAAATATCCATAATTATTTGCTGATTCAGTTGGTCGTGCAGTCAACATGGCCGACCAAATTCGTTTAAAGTCGGATGCAAAACCGTCCTCCATATCACAGCCGCGACCGATACCTTTGCAAAGCGGGAAGCAGTTTCTGCCGCTATTAACCTGGTGCTTCAAAATGACAGTTGAGCCAATAACATGTTCGGCTTGGGTACATCCATTGGTTGCAGTTTTCAAAAAAGACGGTAGCGTTCGATTGTGCACAGATCTCCGAGCACTGAACGTACAAATTATGGTTGGAAAATTCATTTTGCCTAATCAATATGAACTGTTAATTAAACTTGCCGGAGCAAAATTATTCTCAAAATTGGACATCAAAAGTGCGTTCTTTCACATGCCAATTTCATATTTCTCCCTGCTTTTCTCACCACAGAAGGTCTATTCCAGTACAAAGTTCTACCAGTGAGTTTAAGTTCGGCTCCACCAGCTTGGCAAAGACTCATGACTCAGTCTTTATCTTCATGCCGGGGTTCTATTGTGTACATAGATGATATGTATTCGGAAAATCAAAAGAACATTATTCTTATCTACATTCTGTGCTAAATCGTCTTAATCGGTTGAACTTGCGTTTGAACATGAACATGTATGTATTCTGTGTACCTCAAATATCATTTCTTGGTCATACTATATCTGATGAAGGAGTTCGCCCCAACGTGGAAAATACTGAGGCCATTGCAAATGCTCCAGAACCTACGAATCTACTTCAACTCAAGCGTTACCTCGGACTATGCTCATACTACTTAAGCCATCTTCCGAATTTCGCCACCATGGTCGAGCCACTGCGATTACCTACGAGATCCAACATTTCTTTTGAGTGGTCCGACACCCAGAGAGAAGCCTTTTCACGCATAAAGCAGGTGATTGTTTCCGTTACCATTGTCAGTATCTTTGAGGAATCCTGTAGTACGTTCGTTTCAACAGATGTCTCCGATTTTGGTCTAAGAACCGTTCTTTCTAAAATTCAACAAGGACAGAAAAAGATTACCGAATACGCATCACGAACACTTTCTGGTGCGGAAAGAAACTATTCAGCAGGTGAAGAAGCTTTAGCTTGTGTCTGGGCCTATGAGAAGTGCCACATTTACCTTTTCAATAAACGCTTCAGTCTGAGAACTGACCATGCAGCATTGACGATACTTCTGAGTCAAGGAACTAAAGGCTACGGACCATTACGGATCAGTCGGTGACATGCCAGACTATTGAATTACGACTTCGGAATTAAATATAGACGTGGTTCAGAAAATCAATTAGCTGATGCACTTTCCCACCCACCTTTGCCTATACAAACTGATACAGACGATGTGAATGAATTCGAAATGGTGGCTACCACTGACAATTTGGAAATTCATACGGTAACCAGAGAGCGACTGCGAGAGCATGCGCAAATGGACGATGTGATCTAACAACGGGAACAATACATTTCTACCAGATGGCCTAGTGTCAAAAATATCATTGACGAGCTAAAATGCTATTACCCCTTGCGAGAGGAGTTTTCTGTGATAGAAGACTGCATTATGTGTGGATCACAGCTCGTCCCACCATCTAGTTTAAAACGTGGGATAGTGCTGTGTGCTCATGAGAAACATCCTGGAATCACGCGTAATCTTCGTCGTGCAAACGAATGGTATTGGTGGTCACGGATGTTTTCTTCAATCTAGACTCTAGCCAATGATTGCGTCCCTTGTCAACATGCTGATAAATCAGTCAAACCTATAGTTGCCTATGTGCAGCCAGTGGAATATCGTATGCGCCAGTGGGCAAAGCTTGCTATCGATGTTATGGGACCTTTTGCAACAGCTCCTTAGAATAAACGTAACATACTGGTCTCCATTTGCTACTACAGTAAATGGTCTCAAGCACATACTTGTGGAGATGTCACGTCAACCACAATAATTCATTGGATGAAACACCTTTTGCCCGCTTCAGGATTCCTGAAGAGATTGTCACTGATAATTGATCTGTTTGTCAGTTATGAGTTCGAAGAATTTTCACGTCGGCAGAGAATAAAACATTCGCGGACTGTTCCCTACAATCCCGCAGGTAATTGTATGGTGGAACGTTTGAATCGCTCTTCGAAGGAGCGTATACATGCATTACAGTTACAAGGGGTAATGTGGGAGGATTCTGTACTTCGAGCGTTATTCACTCATCGCCCTAGAGCGACCGGAAAAACGCCTGCTGAACTTATGTTCGAGAGATCACTACGTACGAAACTTAACGCAGCTCACCAGCCTACAAATGACAAACATACCCAGCTGCCCCGGAGGGAGGCTAACCAAAAGACCTATGCCAAGTCAGCAAAAACCCTGACACCCGGAACATTTGTCCGCTTGAACAATCAGTCACCCAACAAAGGGAAAACAAGCTTTTCATTCTCGATTTCCATAAAGCATACTCTCGGATCCAGTACATACGAGTTCCACAACAACAAGAAAGTCAATCAACGTCAATTATTTACTGGACGGTTAACTAGGGGAGTCACTTTACCTTCATGTACGGAGAAACCCGTTGCAAACCCCTCAACTCCTCGTCGTTAATCACGGGCTCCGAAATCGATCGACCGTTTTATCTGCACGTAATTCGAAGCTGACCGAAAGGGAGTGATGTGTATGTATGTTCATTACAAAACCAGAACTTTCACCTCGTATCTGATTGGCTACTAACGCTCACGTGATACACCGCGACTATAATTGGTTGAATTCTAACTCGTTCACTGATTTAATGTCCTTTGTGTACGCCCACTGGGCAGATTGCATACATACGAGTTTACGCTCATTACACCCGCCTTGCGTTCTCGTTTAGGTTACAACACTGACCTACAATCAATCAAGATTACGGTGTGGAACAGTGAGTACATAACTGATAGCAAATACGCCGCTCATAACCCCCATTGGCAGTTTTTCCGACTCGCCCTAGTTGCGGTTTTCATATTCGATGTGTTGCAATTAGCCTGATGATCAAACACAGAAAACAAGTCTCGCTGACTACTTTTTCGTTCCTAATATGTATCAAAGAAATAACACCTCGTCGTTCACCGACTGATTGTACCAAGCAGATAAAAGTCTAACGAACACTTCAATTGCATCCTGGAACAACTGACGAAGGACTGTTCCGATGGGCGACCACTCTGGGACAAAAAATAACTTGTCTGGCAAGTGTTTGGGGATTTTTTACGGAGCTCTCCATTGTGACCTCTTAGCCCATTTGGACCAGCAAGAGTAGAGATTCGCCGTCAGCCCTTCAAAAAAAGTAAGGATGAGTTCCCTTCGTAGTCTTCTGTATTCCAGGGAGCAAAGATCAAGGATTCTGAGCCGAGACTCGCACGAGGCGTTGCAACGACATGCTGCGACTTTTGTTGCAGCCCAGTGTACACGCCCGAGCACATTTGTGTCTTTTTAAAGGTCAGAATAAACAACTGAATTCACGTATTCAAGCAGTGGTCAGACATAAACCCTGTAATAAGTTTGGAAAATCATCTTGTCAATTCGAGGAAACATCCACTTTATCGTGCCCAATACGGTGAGTCCCTCTGGTTGCTTTTTCGTGATGGGATGAGAACAAATCGGACGATCGCCATATACCCAGGTCTTTTTAAGACTTACGTTGACAGCACGCATTTCTGTTTGTGCATGGTATGTTGCGAAGACTTTACTAGAATCGTCACGAAAAGACGTGTGCACACTTATTGTCGTTGATGGGTAAACGCCACTCCACCGATCATAGATTAACTGTATCGAGGCCAGCTTGTGAAGTGTTGGGATCATGGAAGTTTCCGATTTTCAGGCCACTCACATGGAGAACAGTGACTGGAAATCCCCTCCGAAAAAATCACTGATATAAATTAGAAACAGTAATGAACGAAGAACAGATCGTCCGGGCAAACTCGCTATCTTGTTGATGACACCTTACTTTCACTTGCAACTAGGTTTCGTTTGTAAGGTGTAGTCACCTTCGGGTTGAATGTTTGAATATAGACGTGGCTACTTTTAGTAGTTATGTCCCATTCCCTCTTCTTTTGTTTTCTTCCCTCCTGACCAAGGCTTACTTTTACATTCAAGGTCGTATGGCAGTTGAGCATCAATGGGAACCGCTGATGTATTGCCGTCTAGGAATTCGAGGACGATGATGAAGTCTTAGATGTTGCATTCCGCCATTCAGTCCTCCTGATATTCACGTTGAGACAGTTTGAGATTTCATATCCACTGAAAACAATACAGCTCACATCTAATGGTGCAGCTGGTTGATTCAAAGCTAAGCTAGTTGATCTGGCCTACCAATAACGACGCACGTCGGACGAACAAAATTGCTCACTGAGTACAGCGCGTGCAGCTTCTAGCAAGCAGTTAAGGTACATGAACACCGTACATTTGCCACCGGACAAAGGTTCGGGGGCAACCATGCGAAATAAAACGTGCTACATCGACAAATTGTCACAAATTCCGATAGTTCGATCAAAATAAAGAGAAGACCGACAGTGACTGCTGGAAGATAAAAACACTGTCTCCACAATCCCAGAGAGAACTGAGTAGCGGACAAAAAAGCCTACAATGAACTCATACCTAAAAACTACGAGATTCCATGATTCACTAAAATCCCACTAACCCAGCAGACCTTCGAGACCGACAATACCGATGATTAACTCGTCGCACCGTAAATTGACTCAGTGGCTAGTTCGACTGTTAGAACTCCAATGCAGAAAGACTGCTCAAAATAGCTTGAGAGACATTTTCAATTGCTGACTCCCTAAGAGATTTCAAACCAAGGGACAAGACGGTGGAATCTTTTGTTGCAAAATTGCGTTTCATAAACGTACCATCAACTGAAGTGACATGCATTATTCATGACTGTAGCGGAGCGCAATACCTTCCCTAGAATAATTCCATTTGAAATTTGAAAACTTCTGTGTCTGTGCACTATGAACATCCAGTTTTTATTTACCAGTAAACTTTATTGATAAATTGATGGGGAAGCGATGAGTTCACTTGGACCCATACTAGCCGACATTTGTATATATGCCTTTCGAATGACAAGCAACAACACCCATTCATACCACTGCTTCGTGAACAGTACGCCGACAAAGTGTTGTGCAGGCGTGTGACTCATGACAGCATGCCAACCACCTTTGTGCACAACCCAACAGTTCTTTCGTTACGAAAGTTTAGATGAATAGCAAACTTTCCTGTCCAGATGTGGAAATGTCCGTCAATGACGATGGACCAATTAGCAGATGAATGCACAGGAAGCAGGCCGGGAAGGGCAGTATGTTCATTTTGAAAGTTCCGTATCAACATCGCTCAAGCAAAGTCCCGTCCGAACCCTCTTTAGTAGGGTTTGGAAGATTTATTCATCGGATACAAACGTGGAAGTCAAGTTTTATCCGTTACACGGTTACCTCACACGCACTAGTTCGATATACGTTAGAGGAGCATCAGGGTATCACAAACGATGGTCCGCAAACCTGCGTATGTAACACTGCCACACAATGGCCAGGATGTAATCACCCGCATCCAAGGTAGACTAGAATGTGCCATCGGACATGCATCTGACGCAACAGAATTGACCAATCTATCAAATGGACCGGCTGCTCCGCAGAGTGAGAAAGAATCCAAGCAACTCGCTTGTCACGTCTAACATCATTCATGAAAGTGGTTGTGATGGCGGGGTCAAGCATATCGGTCGAAAAATCAGAACGCTTGGGACGCATGTGTCAGAGCACACTTCACAGTGACAGGGCAACAAAAAACCGGAGCTGCCCAATCACCTACCACACATTGGAGGGAAATGGGGCATGGTTCCCATTTGGCGAAAGCCTCTCGTGTGCCTGGAAGAATCACAGCGTGTAGATCAAAAGTAAGCTGCTCGTCTATCGCCCACTGGTGCTGTATGCACTGTTGTACGCCAATGAAAATTGGACAGTGTATCACCGGAATTTGCGCTCTCTCGGCCGCTTCCATCTGCATTGCCTAAGACACTTCTTAAGTAACTGGTGACTGGAGGTGATTCCGAACACTGGGGCAGTTCGGCGGGCGGACGCGAATCGGATGGAAACCATACTGATGCCCAGCCAGCTTCGTTGCCTTGGACACATTCGTAGGATGAGCAACGCACGGATTCCGAAGCAGCTGCTGTACGGTCAGATGGGAACGGATATGCGAAATCGTAGTGTTCAAAACTGAGATGCCACGATGTTATCCAGGTGTTTTCTAGTTTTAATGTCGAATTTCGATCTTGGGAGGACTTGATCTCGAATCGGATGACTGGAAAAGATGCGATCCGGACGGGCATCCGAGGGTTCAGTGGGCCACAACTGCGGAGCCGTGAAGTGAAGCGTGCGGTGCGCAGAGGAACCATACACGTCATAGGTCGTGATGCCGTGACTACGTGGCGTTTCGATGAATGCGGCCACAAATGTGCTGACCATCACGGTTTATCAGGTCACCAGCGTGCTTATAATACACTGTCGGTGAAGAGATGATGCGTACAGTAGGCTTAAATCGACTGTGTCAGTTATAGCCTTTCCTCGTTTGCATTATCCAAAGACCATCCTCATTTCCTTAATCTTCTTCCCTTCGGAAACCCGAGTCATTGTTGAGGCATTTTATGGTGATTCTCTTGTTTAGTTCTCAGTGCATCTTCAAATGTTTGTTTCTCCTCTTCCACTTATCTAAACTGTGTGGTGGAGTGCAGCCAATCGTATACGCCATATCTACATTGGCCAATCAGATTGTTCGACATTGACCTATATCTATACTATCCATAACAGACTAGATGAGATGTTGTGTGGTGTAGTGAATACGCATCTTGCTCTGAACCTGGCTTGTTCTACATGGTGACAGAGATGAAGAACCCAGACTGGATGGGTGTGAGCCCAATGGCGGGATTGAATCTCTGACCACCGCCCCAGCTGAACATCAATGAGGATGAAAGACTTCCAGAAAGATGGAAAATGTGGAAGTTGCAATTTCAAGATTTCCGCACGCTAGCTCGACTGTCGTCAGCCGAGAAGGAGTTTCAAATGGCGATGTTTCGACATACCATCTGAGAGCAGGCCATCCGCTGCATTAACACATTTCCGTATGAGGCAGACGAAGACCCAGAATACTGAGAAAACGTGATGAAGGACTTAGAATGTTATTGTTTGGGATTTACGAACGACACTTTTGAGAGATATAAATTTAATTGCTGTGTCCAAGTACCTAGAGAATCCGTAGATCAATTTGTTCATGCTCTGAGATCCATGGTCACAACGTGCGGTTTCTGTAACTGCATGCATGACAAACTGATCAAAGTTAGATTAATTATCGGAATGAGAAACGGCAGTTTGGCCAAGAGAATGTTGAGGGGTCCTCAGTGGACGCTCAAACAATGCACTGACATGTGTCGAAGTGAAGAGGCAGCCGACAGAAAAGGCGAAGCCCTCAAAATTCACTCGACAGAGGATGTCAATCGCGTGGTGGCCAAAGAACCAAGAAACCCTCTAGCAGACTGCACTTTCTGTGGAAGAACCCATGGCTTCAAGAAAGTACAATGTCCAGCATGGCGAGAAATTTACACAAAGTGCGGTAAAACGAATCACTTCTCTGTTTGCTGCAAGAGTGGTCCAGGTGTGTGTCAAAGGCAACCCAGCCTAGAAGGTACTCAGTGTGTGCGGTTGGAGTGTACGAACCCCACCAGGGTATACGATCTGCCGAAATTGAATTGAATGGAATAAAAATAAACTTCCAGGTGAACTCAGGTGCAGGTGTCAGTCTCGTCCCTCGGTCCTGCGTCCCGAACGAACCACTGACGAATACGAACCTCGTGCTTCGAATGTGGAATGGAACAACGCTGACGCCTACAGGGAAGTGTACAGCAATCTTACGCAACCTTAATAATGACAAACGTATCGAACAAATTTTGTTTGTGGTCAAGAAAAATTTCTAACCCCTCCTTGGAGTTGAAGTAATCGAAGCGCTGCAATTGGTAACATTTAACTGGGTACATAACGTAATCTTGCCATTGACCAACATGTGTCTAGAATATTCCAGTGTTTTTGACGGTACTTTGGGAACCCTTCCAGGAGTCTGTAAATTGAGCATCGATTCAGACGCGAAACCAGTCGTGCCACCCATTCGTCGTTTGCCACTTACCGTAAAAGAGACATTTGAAAAGGAACTCATACGGCTGACAGATCTAGGAGTGATACAGCAAGTAGACGAGCCAACCGATTGGGGTAGTCAGGTCGCTATGGCCAGCAAGAAATCCGGCGAATTGAGAATTTGCACCGACCCAAAACCATTAAACGCAGCATTAAGAAGGGAGTATTTTCGACTTCCCTTATTGGAAGACATTCTTCCTCAGCTAACCGGCACATGTTTTTTCACCAAGGTAGAGTTGTCTTCTGTTTTATGGCATGTAAAGCTGGACGAACAGTCCAGTTTGTTAACGACATTCGGGACACCCTTCGCTCGTTTCCGTTGGCTTCGTCTACCGTTCGGATTGAAAGTCACCAGCGAAATATTCCAAAAACGACTAATCCAAGCAATCGAGAACCTACCTGGTGTCATGTACATAGCTGACGATGTTTTGATCCACGGTCGTACCAAAGTCGAACATGACAAAAATCTAGAACTCTTTTTTAGCTAGATGCCAACGGGTCGGCATCAAGCTCAAACAAGAGAAAATCGAATATTGCACCAACGAGGTTACTTTCCATGGGCACGTTATATCCAGAGAAGGAATCAGGCCTGATCCAGCAAAAATCGGTGCAGTAGTGAATATGGAACACCCAACTGATGTGAAAGGTATTGCTCGTTTCAATGGAATGCTTAACTGCTTGAGTCGATTTCTGCCCTGTTTAGCTCAAATCATGGAACCCATCAGGCTACTTACCCACAAGGATACGCCATAGGTGTGGGGAGAGGAACAGGAGAGAGCGTGGAAACATATCAAACAATTAATTATCAAAGCTCCTGTATTACGTTACAATGATTCACGCCTGCCGTTAATGATACAATGTGACAGCAGCCAAAATGGGATTGGAGCAGTTCTCATGCAGAGCAGACAGTCGATTGATTTCCGAAGTCGAACCATGAGTAGCGCCGAGACCCGATACGCACAACTCGAAAAGGAACTACTGGCTGTGGTCTTTGCAATGGAGAAATTCAACGATTACACATTTGGGAGAAAAACTATCGTCCAAACCGACCGTAAACCATTGACAACTATCGTAAAATAGCCTTTGGACAAGGCGCCACGCCGTTTGCAGGCAATGTTGGTACGTCTACAGAAGTACAATTTCGAGATTGGATACACCCCTGACAAGAACATGGTACTGGCGGATACACTATCGCGAACCCCACTGGCAACGGAAGAAGACAACTGCACCGGATATCACCAAGTATACCTAACGCTCGCGGAATCAGACTCGCGATTACCACGAATAAGGCAGACGTTTGCCGATGACGAGGAGATGGAGAAGCTTGAAGAGCAAATCAGAAACGGCTGGCCCGACAACGCATGACAAGTGAGTGAAATCATTCGCCCTTATTTCAAGGTCCTGGATGAGTTGACCACAGAAAATAGTATTGTGTTCCGTGGAGAACGTTTGATTATTCCCCGAGCTGCCAGAAAACTCACTATGCAAGAAATACACCGTTCGCACCTCGGTGTGCGTAGTAGTACGAGACGAGCTAAGGACAGCGTATACGTGGGTTTTCGTCATTTCCTCCTTCTTGATAGTGCACAAATCTTGTAATAAAGCTTTTTCTTGAGCTACTCATTTACTTTCGCACACTGTCAATTGTTTATTAGATTCAACCATGACAAATGGGCTCAACTGTGCTATTGGGCCAGTTCACATGAATAAAGTTGCCAAATGAAGTAACCATTCAGAAGGAACAATGTCTGTAATTGTACGTTACGAAGAACGCGACAAGGACCTGAAATTTATGAACAGCATATCAAAATATTTAAAGGATATGATCCACTTAATGATGGGTTGTATGTGTGTACTGTCTGTGATGACCTAGAGAAGATCCAAATGTGAAAACTATGGGCTACAGCGGGAGCTCATGTGCTTCGCACCCGGAACTGACATCACCGGAGGCTTTGTTGATAACTGCACAGGATTTTGCTAACTGGGTAGCAACCTGTCATGAGATCCACGCGTGGACCGCGATCTGCGGGCTCATGCGACGAAGGCTGATGCTGCTTTCGGACATCTTGAAAAACGTGTCTGGAAGAATCACAGCATGTAGATCAAAAGTAAGCTGCTCGTCTATCGCTCACTGGTGCTGTATGCACTGTTGTACGCCAATGAAAATTGGACAGTGTATCACCGGAATTTGCGCTCTCTCGGCCGCTTCCATCTGCATTGCCTAAGACACTTCTTAAGTAACTGGTGACTGGAGGTGATTCCGAACACTGGGGCAGTTCGGCGGGCGGACGCGAATCGGATGGAAACCATACTGATGCCCAGCCAGCGTTCTGAATGTGATAGGCGTAGAATGTCAACTCCGACTCTGTTCCAGAATAAACCCAGGGACTTATTTAAGTAGACTTGCCAGGCAGCTTCCTTCGAAAAGAAGTCCTAGTGGTACTCAAAAATATGTGCTATGTATTCAGACCATACAAACGGGCTAACTTGTTTAGTCGGAAATCCTTTACAAAGAACATCTAACGGGCGACTGAAACAAAAGCAGTCTACGAGTTTAAAAACCACGACCACTGACTGATAGTATGAGCGCTGACTTACATGGTTGTCGTAAAAAAAATATGAAGGCGATCGGATTCCGAGCTTGTCCACACTTCTTGCATTTCATCGGAATCTTCAGTAACGATATGACAGTTCACATCATTAACTAACCGTCCTATTGTTATAAGCAAAATCCTAATGCTAGCGATGAGTAAAATGGATGTGACCTAAGCACTAAAGCTTTGTCTGAGTTCGAACAATCAAAATCAAGATGTCTGCACCTTTGCAAACAGCAGGATTCGTACAGATTCACGTTCTCCCTGTGATAACCTTATTCGAACTGATACAACACTTGATACATTGGCACATTACACGCCGGGAGGTCCACGAAGATAACCACTTCCATTTTCTGAGCGACACAGACGCAATACACCATGCCGTACAATCACAAAAAAGATGCCAGTGTAAGCTCATTATCACCTAATCAGCTCCTCCGGCTTCCCTATCAGCGGATCAAGAGGCGTTAATACAGTCTTCTTTAGTTGGATACTTCGGTACATTAGGTTCCGCAACGAAAGCGGTTTTGAATACAGTGGGTATCCCCAAACATACTGACCAGTTGCGTTGAGTAACCCTTTAATGCGCTCGTTAGAATACTTTCCGGTTCTTGGCCGTACCTTTCTTTTGCCAGCTTCAGCCTTTCTCATACATTAACTGCGCATTAACAGCATTGTTTCTCCATCCTTATCTGAACCCCAACTGGTAAGGTAGCTGTGACGACCTCTAGAGCGCCCACCGAAGACAAAAACTCTGTCGAGGTGCCCCAATGTGATACAGCAACAGGACAAGATTTTTACTTCCCATGGACTGACAGCGCTTGGATGAACAAAAAATCATAGGTTTGATGGCCTCACCAAAGCATTAATTCTGGAGGTCATACAGCCACAACAGCAAACGCCTATTACTGATCGACGAAAGACGTTTGATATCAACTAAATGGGTGACGCAATTTCAAGGCGGTCTATCACGGTCGCATTAACTTTGTTAACCGATTCAGAGGCAGACAAATCAGGAAGGCGAACAAATTCATACTTCCTTAATGTCTTCAGAAACCTACTAACGATATCAACGAAAAGGTCATTAGATGGGGAAATAAGTATTTCTTTATAACTTGCTCCCGTCGTTCCAGTACTCTATATGTAAAAAAATATCACACTCGAACGTGTTCTCAAAATGTTATTCTTTCCTCAGATCTAAGCAGGAGCATCAAGATGACATTCTGAACGTCATCCGCGGATGGAACGCAACGGTGGTCCGCCATTTAGGAAGTTAAGATGGATCCCTCCTGCGTTTGTAGTAAAAATGGGTGTTTTGGCCAGCGATTGTTTTCGGACGCCTTCCCATACCCTCAGAGGGCAAGGCTGACACGAGCACAGGCAGAATGGGATAACAGAGCTCTGTATACAAACTCACGGTACCTGCATTGATCAGTCGCGCTCTTCACAGCTGATCCCAGATGAGAACCTTCCCAGGTCAGAAAAGTCTCAAGATTCGAACTCCACCTGACTTTTAAATGTAAGCACCGGAATGAGAAACCATGAGCAATGCTGCACCAGCAATTAGCTCATTGCTTCGTGTACACATGACCAACGGTTCAGTTAAGAAACATGTGCGTGAACATATGACGGCCCCCCTAATCGCATCAGTCAGGTGGGTTACGAACAACCCAGCCCCGGAAAGTCAGACCTGCAAACGTCAACCACCGCAAGGGTAGCATGGCCAAACACGAAGTCTACCGGCGTTCCGGAAAAAGAAAAGTGGTTTCCGTTTCCTTAATTCCTATCCCATCCAAACTTCAGGGTTGATCACACTACGAATCGACACTTTAACAGTGTTTCCAAAATCTGTTACATGAGTTGCCGTTAGGAATATCCCGTCTGACAACTAACGTTTCTAGGGATTTCATTGACCCAATGTTTCTTTGACTCAAGAGCCACTGTGTCGCATACTATAGCAGTCACTTCCAGTAGGGTCCGTGGAATATGGGTATGGCAACTATCGTGACAGTGAGGTGCTAAGATTGTGTTCTATGGTAGACCTGTCTACACCTTGCCAGTGGCCCGACCAATTTCACGGCAGCCAGGCATTGCCTAGCGAAGGTGCATACAAGTGTAGCGATTATAATGAATAATATTTTGGTAGTCGCATTCATCCGTACCTTGCCGATGATTTTGCACCTGCTTTTGTTTTAGTCAAGCTATCCATTTGGTAACATCCGTCCCGAAGCTAAAATCACAACTCACCCCGTGCCTCGCTAGCTTGACGTGTCTCTCTGTACGCTCTATTTCCCAGGGTCGACAACAATACACACCGGCCAGCGCGCTGAGTCTTCGTTTTTCATTGTCGATAGTGAACACTTACTGGGTTTTATTTTGTTGGATCATTCCGAACACAGAACACCGTATCAACATAAACTGCATCCAATCGAAGCGAAAGTCCCGAATGGATCCACGCCACCTATGACTAACAGCTATGTGGCCAACCTTAGAACCGGCTTGATTTGGTGGATCCTCAACTAAAGCATGCGCGGGACGTCTGATGGTGGCTTGTGTCCAGCGTACATTTGCAACAGACGCCCACCATCATCCTGGCGACCAGATATCAGCCCAAATCTGTCGCATAGACCATGCTCGGCCCCACCAAGGCACTATTCCCTCAGACCAAAACAACTACACCAGAGCCGCGCATTAAACTAACGTCCAGATCCCAGTAAAAGGCACTTTTGACACTGACGTCATTGTAGCCAGTTGGAACGGAGGCAGGCAGAAAGAAGCAGATCTCCAAAGATTTGTGGCCTAGCGCGACCTGTCAAGAGGGATGCACGATCTATGGATAACGGGAATCCAGCCTGCCAAAGCGGTCACGGAAGGTGCACAATGAGCATCGAGTAGATACTGCTGAATATCTACAACTTGGTAGAATATTACAGGGTAAATACTGGGATGGCATTCCTCAGGAATGGTCTGGTCACAAATACGGATTTAATTCGGCCAATTTGAATAACACTCACGAACAAGACAGGCCCCTCAGTACCAAATGAATACTCTTTGAAATCACTAGCGACGGACTGCGACATGCTTCACGTCCTCAAACATGAGCGATAACACCGGCAGACACGGGAAAAATTACCCGCGTGGCCTTAAGCAGTGCCGCTTCTGATGATAGAATTGGGCCGAGCCGACGATCGTCTTGCCCACGAAGGCGTTAGCATACTTCCTAATACCGCTGTCAGCTGAAATACATCTTTTTAAGTGTGTAAACGACCTAAACACCTCCAGAGCCCCTCCATTTCATAAAAGATTAACGGTAATTGTTCCGTAACGGATTACCCTCACGAATTTTGAAGCCCACATAGGGTTCAGCGTTACTGAACGGCGTCGGATGTGGTTTGCTCGACGAGTCATTTGGCGTCAATAACCGAACCTCCAACAGAGCCGCCGAACACGTCACCCGGTCAAAAGCGAAGATAGACCCATGAAGGAATACGTAAATTAGAGCCTGAAGTCATGTGCACAACTTCACTGAACTGCCGTCTAAGATTTCTTGAAGGCGACACTAGACCGGCGATTTCACTTAAGTCAGGTACCCCTAGTTCGTGGTCGCAAAATCCGGGCTTCCGTAAACAACGTCTGGAAGCGTTCGGAGTCAAACAGTGAACTCTCTGGTGAGAATCGTCTACACATTTCTTTGGGACAAATCACAATCATGAACATGGCGCATGCTTGAACCGAGCTGCCTTTGTCCCCTCAGGAGCCGGACGGTTTTAACGTCGAGCAAACAACGAACGATGTGACTACCAACGGCACAGTTACGTCGCAATGAACAAGGTGGAGCTGCGCATAGCTCAAGGTGACGGCCGATATACGTGCACTGTTACGACACATGAGCGACGTCCTTCTGGTGAAATCTAAATGGCACGTCCACATCCCGCAACATGTGCACGGTAAGCGGCCGGGTAACACGCAGCAAGGTTGCAACCATATGTAAGATGTCTGGGATGCCCGGAACTAGAGAGGAATCAGTCAAGACAACTCAGGAACAAACACACGGCAGCTGGTAGCAGGGTAAAGCAGTAGCCAACAAGCAGCCAAAGCATACAACCGCTGACCACTATCGTAGATTCAACTCACGTTGAACGTACAGACGGAATACATCTCCCTGAAAAAAGAATAACTTCCACAAGCTTAACAACGACATGCATTATGTCCAGGAACTTTGTTTGTCACTATCACAGCGCGCCCTATTAAAACACGTACAATTTTTTCACGACAATCACAAGCGTCGACATGTTAAGAGTCAGCATCAGCGACCCAAGGACAAGTTCTGCTCATGACAAACCTGCTGACGCCATGTTATAGGGTCTGGACGGATAGATCGCTTATAGGCGGCATGGTTCGAGGTAGTACGGGACCAAAAACAATGAAGGCTTAGTCGAACTGAAGGGACATAGCAGAGTGTATCCCACGTTAGAGAGGTTGGACCCACGTAAAAATGCGGAGGCCACAACTACCAATCTATGTACACAGAAGTTTCAGTATGATCATCTGAAAGATCATACTGAATCAGAAAGGTTGCGACAACTGTACGAATAATTGACACCCGTGCCAACTGAAAGCTGCGCGCTGGATCAGGGCTAGCACACTTGTCCGCATGTCATCAGCACGTAGACTTCGATTCCTGTACGGCCCCCGTCAGACCTACAAATAACGTGAACCAACTTCACATTGCAATATGCATCGGGACAACCTCAACTCATGAAAATAGCAAACCGGAACGCAACAAGTTGGCAACCTATGGACTGAACAAAACGGAACTAAGACGAAAACCCATTACGTATTGAGAGTAAAAGACCCAGATCAACAATCCCAAATTTTATTTAACATTACTTCGACTCTCCATCATGTGGAACTGTCCTAATTATGTCGGAATCACCTTAAACAAAAAATAAAGTACAGAACAACGACATACCAGGATCCTCAATGGCTAACGTGCTGACACGGAAGTACTTCCCACAAGCAGTGCCCAAATCGCGGTTTGAGCCGTTGTAATGGTGAACACCAGTCTTCGACAACATCGCATAGTATTCGATTTCAGTTTTCCTGAAGAAAATCACTGGTTGAAAGGACGGATATAACCCTAACTAAATTAGAACCTTATTACTGAGAAAATCATCTCAGCCAGAAAGGCTCCGATTTTCAACACGTCGACTTACCTAAGCGGTGGTGCGTTATTGGCAATAATGATGAGACGTGCTCCACCGCGTCGCACAAGCCGAAGCGTTTGACGTAAGCCGATTGAACATTTTCCACTTTTCATCACAAGAGCAAGGCGGCTGTTGATGGAGTCCAACGCTTTCTGAAATGGTCACGCACTGAAAACCTCTCGACAAACCGATTTTTTCGTCGAAGCAACCGCATCGGTCTTCTTTGTTGAAACAGCAACCATACCCGCAGCGACTAAGGGGTCTCACGTCAAAAACGAACACGCCGAACAGCAAACAACCGCCAACTGATTACTAAAACAAAACAATGTTAGTGGCTAAAAAAGTTGGTTTACAGTTAATCAACCTTCATTACAGGTCAATTTCTACACCGGTTTATCCGCCTTCCAATCAAAGTAATATGTATTTCGTACACGAATAACTTGAAAACTCCGATGGAATTAATGTGATCTGAATTTTTAGTAAAATGGTACAGATGATATTCCCAAGTCAGATATAAAAACCATCACGTATAACGTCGGACATCACGTAGTGTTTAAATGGTCCATTATCGGTAAATCACCTCCGTAGGTTGAATCACCATGGCGGTGAATGATGAGAGCATCTTTAGAAAGGTATTCAAAGTACGGTACCAAAATTTTGAAGTGTGTGCAGAAGACTTGCACAGATTTCAACAGGAATCTTGCGCAAGCACTTTTTATGAACACTTCGCAAACGGCTGCAATAGCTAAGAAACTCCGAGGAGTGGAACTGCCGCCAGACTGCAGGTAGGAAATTGTGGTGTGCGAATGCGTACACTGTGCATGGCGAACAAAACTCTCCAAACGGTAGTGTTTTCTTATTCATTTGGTATGATAAAGTGTAGCTTTGCAAACTACGGATATCAAGCATCCTGGCTCACCCATTATCGCACACATGTAATGCGCGACAGAGTGGAAGCATTGCGGAACAGCGTCTCTGCGAAGGACGGGTACACAATGAGAATCTGAAATGGTAGCAAAAACCGAAAAGTATGAGCAAATGCCCAGTAAGTCATGCACACAACTTACTCAAACGAAAACCAAAATGGAGCTAGCCACTTGACAGCGGGAAGCGTTCCACCGACGGATATCAAATCGAGAAGGCCAACCTGGTGCACTCACACGACTTTCGGGTTGGTAAGCCGAATATATGTTCTTGGAATAAACGTCTGATTCTTGATGATGGACTGCATGTGCGTGATGTGATGAACCATTGAAAGAGTGCTCGTGAAATGAGGTTGTGGGTGAGCAGGAAGTACAGGATTAGAATGTGTCGACACGATTTCGGTACTCTACGCACGAGGCACAACAAATCAAGTGATCGCAAAATATCATGAAGCTGCGAGATCTACTGAAAGCAAAAGACAGTTATAGGTTTCTACTGCGGGAGAAAGCACTAATGTTTGTCATATTTTACCGGAAGGTGCTTTCCAAGTGTGTCCAAGGTATGGAGATGTTATTCCAGGAGATGCCACGCATCAACTAAATTACGGCAGCTTCATACTATGGCGTGCTATTTTGGCGGAGGTAATTTGAGTGGGTGTCGCGTTTTTTGCTAACTGATGCCCGAGGAAATTGCAGCCACTTAGAGGATGGTGTTGGAACACCTGACTAAGTATTGTCTGCTTTTCGCACCTTCATCGTTAATCGATCAGAAGCACAGTTGAGGGCAATACATGAAGTTTTTCCACAATGTGCCATCGTATTCTGCTGGCTTCATTTACTGCACGTTGTGCATCGTGGCTACCGCCAGCTGGTAGGCTTAAGCGACTTTCGAAAGAACCGTGCTTACTAGTGGACCCGCATTATGGTTTTCACTGGGAACAGGGATCAGTTTAATAGTTTGCTGCATGCTGTGAAATCTTTCAGTAGTGAGGCCTATCATTATATTGCGAACACTTGGCTGCCTTATAAAAGGGGTTGGGCCTGGCATAAACTTAACGCCACGATGTTGTTCGGTAGTCTCACCACCAACCGTGTTGAAAACGGAAACAACCACCTCAAAAGTGGACTTGGATGAAGACAACGTGCACTGAGTACAGCACAGTAAATGCTGTGGTCGGTACCGCCACTCATGTGCGAACTGCAACTAATCCCAACAGGTTTACATCTGGGTGGACTGTGACAACTTGGAACACTCAACGTGACCAGCTGATTGGATGGGGAAAAATTCAATATCCGGCGCCATGTGAAAGAACTCGTGGCCCCATTCAAGACCACCCACGAAATTGTTTCACGAACTACGCTCATGTTCTCATTTTGCGTTCGCCTAGTGAGGTTCAATGGGCCTTCGGCAGTTCCTCCACGGGCATACCAGACTGTTGATGGTAAACATATGTGCCAGTTTATATAAGTATATAAACATGTTCATATACGTATACATATATATGTATATATATCCGTTCACATATATATGTGAACGTCTCTATGTATACATATACAAAAATACATATATGTAAATGTTCATGTAAACGTATGCACTTTTATGGATAAATATATGCGTACATGAGTGTACACAATTGCATATGTATGTATACATTCCTTATATACGGTTGGCGGCATCCGCTTCGGATTAGCCTGTCACAGTGACCGAAGCCAAAGGACGCCTGCGCTCATCCATCACTGCAATTGGCTTGCGCTGCACCACTCGCAGATCTACTCACAGACCACATATCCAGTGTGAACCCGAAGGAATGAGACCAGGGTGTGTGCCAGCGGGGCTTTTCTGTCCAGCCGGCCAATGCTGGTTAGCTAGTTGATATGCTATTAAGGAAAGGAAACTCCTATCTCTCGGAAACTAATCAGAGAGAGGCTGCAATGACGAGCCCTGAGCAAGGAGGAAAGATCTCGGAGGTGTAATACAAGGAGCGCTGCAGTATAGGAGTGCCGGTTAGTGCACCCCATAGAAGGTAGTGATAAAACGCAAATTTCTCATTGAACTATGGAAATCCAGGCAGACCATTTATCATAAAATACACCAACAAAGTCAAAGAAAAGAATGGATAGAGAACCACAGACTTAAATTTCTGGGAATAAGAACGGATTAATTGTTAACGACCAGGATGTTGGCCGATGCCGTTATTAGCAGAAGTAGAATGGATACACTGATATGACCTACCTGAGCCTAACGTACTCGTCGCCTCTTCGCCGACGGGGTACTATGAGTACGTTGGTGACCTAATAATCCCAAACGGCCAGCGCATTCGCGGTCGCACACATCGCAACGCCATATAGTCACGTCACCGCGACCGATGGCACCGATGGTTCCTTTGCGTACCGCACGCTTTTGCTTGCGACCGCGCTATAACGACTCGTTGAACTTACACACGCCCGCCTAAACCGTATTCCTCCACACCGTCCGATTCAACACCAAATCTTCCCAACATCTGAAATCAATGTGAAAACGTGGCTGACTTACCCGCACAACATCTTGGTACCTCCGCTTCTCGCCACCGGGATTTCGCTCACCTGACTTCACTTGTCCGTACAGTAACTGCTTCGGGATGCGGTCATCGCCCATCCGACGGACGTGACCGGGCCAACAGAGATGGTTCAGCAACAACATGGCTTCCATCCCGTCCAAGTCCGCTCGCCGTAGTACCTCAGTGTTCAGAATCATGTCCGACCACCGAATACCCAAGATGCGCCTCAGACACTGAACATGGAAGCGGCTCAAATAGCTCACGTTCCGCTGATACAGTGTCCACGTCTCACTGCCGTACAGCAGTAGAGACAGCACCGTTGAGCGGCAGACACACAGCTTGGTGGCCATCTTCAGACTGTGATTCATCCAGACTCGTCTTTCAAGACGTCCAGAAAAAGCACTAGCCTTCGCCACACGCGCTCATTCCCTACATAACTACATAATCTCGTGAAAATTCCCAGCGTAGTCAAGAAAAACAATGTGTAGCGAACAAGCTCGTTTTCAGTGATTCATCATCAGGCTAAATACATCACATTTATATCACACATTTCACGGGAGAATCGTTAGGGGAGTATACGGG
>QNGE01002533.1:64815-78279 GCA_008508345.1 Paragonimus westermani | reverse complement strand
ATTTGCTCAGGATACTATCTAGTCGCCCGCCACATCCGGCACTGTTTGCCGACGCTACGCCCGACTGGCGCAAGGTGCGAGGTGGACAGATGATGACGTGTCGTGAACAAATGAAATCGTTCACGAAGGGTTTGATCACCGTAGATCGGATTCATTTCCCGGGCTGGGACCCTCGCAACTCACAGAGTCGGTGATTGGAGATGGTGGATGAGATGGCATATAACCGAGCTCAGTGGCGTGAATGTTGTCGTTGTTTGTCCGAGTTGTCTGTGAAGTGAGTGCATTTAATGACGCGGGGCAGTGAAAGCCGTAGGGAAGCTGTCTTGCTGATGACGTCTTACCTTCACTTGTAGCTCGATTGTTTGTTTGCAAAGTGCAGACGTCTTGTTGTTGGGTGATTGCATACAAAACTAGTGATTTCTAGTCGTCAACTCCCTTCCCGTCCCCCTCTTTTTTATTCTCCTCCTACGCAAAGTTTCCTTTCCCCCCTGGTTTTATGGAAGTTACTCCTCAGTGGTTCACACTGATGTGTTGCTGTCTGTGATGATGGTACTGCCTGTGCTGATTAATATGCCGACGTTTCTCCGCACTCGGAAACAGAAATTTCACTTGAGATCGAGTTCCTGAAATGTCACAAGGCATCCGGCCCAGGACAACATCCTCCTGTCCTTTCTATAGATGATGGCCAAGTCCTAGTCACTGAGCTGGCGGTTCTACCACGGATAGTCTGGGTGATTGAAGTCATTCCAAATGACTGTCGTTTGGCTAACATCGCTCTGATTTCTAAAAGGGGCTCACGCACTTTGTGTGCAAATCACCGCGGCGTTAACCTGATTCCTACTGCTTCGAAGTTGCTTACAACTGTTATACTCCCTAAACAGCATGTCCGTGAGGGGTAAGCTATATTTCACGACGACCATGGATGCATTGGTAACATTTTTACACTCCACCAGATGCTTGAACTCCGCCATTAATATTGAAAGCCAATAAATGTATTTTTGGTAACACACGGGACTTCGATTCAGTGGATAGGGCTGGGCTTGGTGACTGCCTGTCTTAGAGTGTGTCCGCTATGTAGCCGAATATTCTGAAAAGGTTTACCGTCAGACCTTGGTCTGCATCAAGACCTATGGCAAAGTATCGCCATCATTCACTATCTCAAGGTTTTCCGACCTTCCCTTCCCATCCAACTTTGCAGTGGACGAGATTTTAGGATGTGCCCTAAGGGACTGGCAATATGGTGATACGGAACTGTTATCAGGTTTTCGATTTCAAGACGCAGACTAAGGAGATGATATTGTTTTATTCTGTGAAATCTCATAGGAAAGCCAGCGCATTTTAGACGGTTCGTTATCTTTTTTATGACCGTTGCAACGTGCTGCTGCAAGGGTGGTAAAACTGCATCTGCTCTCACCGTTGATGGAGAGCGGGTGAAGGTGGTTGAGAAGCTCATCTACATTGGGCGTTGTATTAGTGCCGGTAGAATGCCTGATGACATCACGAATCGTATAACCAAGGCTCAAGTGGCGGTTATTGACTCACGCCGTCTGCATTGCTGGCATAGTCTTCCTCCTTTTATGAAAGGTCGAGTGTAAAACGTCACCATAAGAACGATTTCATTGTGCAGCCACGAAACCTGGCCCGTCTACGCGAAGGATGTTCGCAGTGTCCGTTTTAAATCATCGCTGTATCCGAAGCATTGGCGGCGTTTACCGAGAACAGCGACCTGCATTCAGAGCAGGTAGACTATGTTGACATCTGAACGTGCTGGTCACGTCTCACAGGCTTCTTTGGTTTGGTTACGTCCTACGAATGTCCACTCACCACCTGTCACATTGTGCCCTGTTCACGAGTTGTAGGTTAGGCTGGAATTGGTAACCTGGTGGCCAGCGTATGACTTGAGTTCGGGGTTGGAATTTGCTGACATTGAAAGTCGTTTCACTAATACGCTGCTCGCTTTTTGGCTAGGGTCCATGTGATAATTAACACCATTTGGTTGAGGACGCCCTCTGGCATAGTGAACAATAGCGCTCGAATGTACTCGTGTTGTGAATCTCTGTGTGCATCGGTGGAGTTGGCTCTCTCCCTCTTCATCTTTCCCCTCATTTACTTTATATACGCTTTTTCTCTTATCATATTGTAACACGTTTGTCACTTCATGTGTTTGTCATATTTAGTATTATATATACTTGTAGTATTCAGCACCGTATAACCACGTGAAATGACTTGCCTGACAACGATGGCTGGTAGATCGGTGTCTTTGTACGCACTGAGAACAGGCGTCAACAATAACGTTTTCCGTGCTTATTACAGGCGTATAAATTGCACACTAAAAGATGTCCAGATGTTTGGTTTCCCCGGGGAGTTACTGTTAGAGAGGAAATCTGACTTTCGTTTCCTGTGTAACGTTGTGATGGACGATATTGTGGAAGAACCGCTTAGAGGTTCCGAAAATCTAAAAGTGGAGGTTTTACAGGGTAGTAAGCTGGCTTGTTTTGAATTTGCGGATGGTATTACTGTACCTGTTTCTTCTGCGGATACCTATTCTGTTGTGTTAACATGGTAGTCATGGTTGTGCACTGCATCGATCCAGAGGCCCTTCTGACTAGGACTTCGGTCCTTCCAGATGCAACTTTGTCAGACAAGTCAAAGGAAAGCAGTCAGACGAAGAGTAGACGCACTCGTGAGGTTGTATATCGCAATACTGACCGCGTAGGAGTGCTCATGTAGTGTGGTACGATCCTACGAACATGCGGCAGAAATATTTTGACAGGGAGTTAGAAGAGGTACCCTCAAATGAAGAGCACTCTGATCACCCAGTGGTTGACCGTGACCGCAAGCGTATTATCCAGTAGGGTCGAAAAATATCCGGTATAATCCAAAAGTCTGATGTAGAGTCGAATGAATCCATTGCGCGCAGTATTGCAGAGAATCAGATATTAATGTTTTGTTCACTACGCCTTCAGGCTAGGCAAACTACTCACTGTCAATTGAGTCAGATAACCGAGTCATCAGTGTGGAGTAGGTTCCCTCGAAAAACCTTGTATCCTGTTGTCTCACATGTCAGACTTTTGAGTCGGAGAATAGGGGTGAGTTTCCTCAAGTCAATTCCCTTCCACGACACATGATCGGTATGTATGAGAAATCGCCGTTCTCCCCGCAGTGAGGTTGTTCATCCACTGCGACTTTCTCCTATTTTACCCCCAGGCTTTTTGCATTCTCTGTGCCTTCAGGTGACAGTTGTTTTCTAAAGCCAAGATAACTTATTAACCTTGGTACTATCAGTGTCCGCACCCCAACAAATTTGTTAGCAAGCTGCTCTGGTATATGTTCTCTGAAGGCTGTAGCTTGATTTGTGCTGCGTGTCGGCACCGTTATCCACTTGGACTCATCTCTAAATAACTGTCGAACCAAACGTTTCTCTCTCAGGATCTCTACGGATGCCGAAGCCGAGTCTCTTGGTCAAACTGGAGAGGGAATCACAATGAGTTACAAAACGGTGTAATGTTTCCGTGATTGGATGTCAGTGAATAACCGCTTGTGAACTGTCATACTCGATACATCGGCTAAGGTCTCTCAACGTTGTGTACTCACCATATCGGCGTACGCTCCAACGGACAGCTGTTCGGATGCTACCAAAAGCACGTTCTACGACGCCCTTTTTGATCTTCTGAGGCAGACTAAACACTTAGAAATCATACCATCGGGAGATTTGAATGCTCAGGTTGGTCGTCTTCCTCAAGAGGAGAAACGACTGGGAGATTTCGCTGGCGCCCGGGCACAACGCACTGACTGTTGCAACTATGTACCTCTAACAGTCTCTATATTTCGAGCACCACACCTCAACACAAGTAGAGGTACTATGTCACATGGAGACCGCCTTGTTCTCAGTCGTGGACACAAGCTGTTAAAGACTATCGTGCACGTTGGAGTAACCTTCCTGCCTCGAACCATGCGGTTGTGCGTGCTCGTTTTGTTTTGTCATTTGTGAGGAGGTCATACACTCATAAATGCCGACTTTGGAGCGAGTAAAGTGTGGACAGCGCTTACCGGGAAGCATTGATGAACAAACTGCCCAGTTTTTTTCAGGTTAGGGAACCAAACGAACGTTGGGAACAAATCGTATCAGCTGTGAAGCTGTGAAAGGACCGTGCATTTGCAACAGAACTGGTTCTTTTTCACATCGATACACCTCATGTGCAAGCGTCGTTCGGTTCCACATGTGACGAAAACCGTTGAGACAAAATGTTTGCGCAGAGACAGTGAACACCACTTGGTCGAACAGTGGAAGGAGATGGATCGAACCTTTTTATCTGGGAATTGCAGAAAGCTGTTTCCCTTGGTCCGTGGTTGTACTGGCCGTCGAGTCAGTGTAAGTGAGACCAAATGTGAAAAAGACGGTTCACCTATCACCAGCCAATTGCACCAAGTTGAAAGATGGGCTGAACGTTTTGAGCGACACTTCAGCTGGCTTCAACTAGACCATGTAGACAAAGAGACCCGAATGGTTAATTATTACTTTCCGGACGCTCCTTCATCGGAAGCAGAAGTGGTCTGGGGTCTAAGTTATTGAGGCACCACAAGGTTATTGGACCAGGTCTCCATTCTCCTGTTTTCAAGGGTAGTGAGGGAGAAGTTGGTACAAGGAGTGATGAACCTCCTTCAGACTGCTGGGAGACTGAGGAGGAGCCTCGTAATTGGCGATTATTAACAATACTTAACTTCAGAAAGGGGGCCTTAAGTCTGTGACAACCATAGAGAGGTCTGTTTAGCACCTGTCGCGTCTATTGACGCTATATTAAGGTCATTAAGCTCAGAGGACGTCATACGCGAGGAGCAGGCAGGTTCGGTGGTCGGTGTGTTGATCACATTTTTAACTTACGACGAATCTTGTATCATCGGCACTCATATAGGCAGCCGGTTATGATCTCTTTAGAACTAAATTCTGCTTTCTATTCAGTTACTGGCAACTTTGCCTGGATCTATCTTCTTCGCAAGGAAGTACCAGGGAAATACGTGAATATGTCGAAATCACTGTATGCTCGCACTACGAGTAGGATGGGTGTTTATGGACAGTTGTCACGGGCGTTCATCACTTCTGGCGGTGCTCATCAAAGGTGTCTGATTTCCCCCTTCTTGTTCAACTTTGCCATGGGCTACATTCTGGAGGGTGCGCTTGTTGCTTGCGCTAAACTGACCGACATGGAATATGCGGATAGTACTGTCTCACTCAGCCCCTCTGTCGAAGACATACAGACCATGCTGAACAAAGTGAGTGACCGGACTCGTTTGTATGGAATGCACTTCGCACCTCCAAAATGCCAGAGTGCTGATTCCAGACTGGAGCATTCCCACTCCTACCGTTTTTATTGCAGGCAACCCACTTGAGACTGCGAACACTCACACATTTGAGTTCCACTGCCTTGTCAGATATTAGTGAGGATAGCAAAGACACGAGCTGCTTTTGCCAACCTGCGTCATCTATGGCGACGAGAAGACATTCATTTTTCGCCGAAAGGAATGGCATATATTGCTTGTTTACTTTCGATTTTTTTGTGCTCAGGAAACGACTTGTTTGTAATGAAGGTATCAATGGACTTGCCGTATTCGGTCATTTTTGTCTCCTCCACTTAACCCACATTAATTGGACTGGTCACGTGAGCAATACGGCTGTTCTTCGGTGCGTATCCCGGGACGCTCGGGATGTGCTAACAATTGGCCAACCAATCGCGTTGCACAACCGAAGATGTTTGGATCACGTATCCCGCTACCAGCTGAACGTTTGCCGTACCGGGCATTGTATACTGAGACCATCACCAGTTGGGTAAAACCGTGTGATGGTCTAGCAACAGCGTGGTCACGGAATATAAAAACCCTGACTGATCCATTGAGCAAAGTGGGTAGGTGTCGCCTGTCTGTCTGGGGTCCTCGTGACCACTCGAATCGATGGCTAGAAACGTCATCCATATCATTTCTAGTTCTTCTGACTAGTCTTATTTTTACTCGTTTACTTCTTTATTATTCTATAATGTTTTCAGCAGTGTATCTTCCAGGATATTCCACGGTAATGTTGGAGAGAACGTCGGCACAAGCCACGGTGCCTTATGATCAGGTTCGTGGCTGTTATGTTGATGATGTGGTTGGCCTGTATGATCTGCCCTTGGAACCTTCAAGGTGTAAAGTCACAGCGCGACTGAACCTTAACGCGGTGTGACGGCCTGCGCATCTCTTTGTATTACTGGACAAAACTAGACGGTATGACGATCGCACTGATAGGCTGGCCATTAGATGGAGGTCTGACAAACCAGTCTCCTGATCCTCGCGGCTGAGGTTAGAGGTAGTTTGACATTTTTCCGCAAAATTTACCAGTTTTTGTACACTGTAACCCACCCGCTGCCTTGCGACACCGGATTTTGAGCAGAAAGCTTTGGCTGAAAACCCTAATCGTCCTTCTTTCTAGGGCATCCTGGCAGTTTTTCAGTTCACACACAACTATGAATACTCACAACACCATTAAATCCATAATGCATCGGCCGTCTTGCAGTATAAACCGGGTTGCCCTATCTACTGCATACAGCAGGGTGGATAGGCAGAAACATGCTACTGCTGATCCCTCCCTCATTGTCCCATTGAATTTAGCTCTCAGGCCCTTCCCAACCCCCTGTTTCTGGTGCTTACTCTGCAGGTCCCACAGTAGATATAGCTAATCCTAGTGTATCGGTAAGTCCCATCTCTTACCATACAGCTCCTGGACTCCCTCTTCCGTTGCTTAGACCTGGAATATGAGTTACCATAAATGCTTCCAATATTCGTACTCTAAAACAGATAGGTCAACAGGCCGCTCTCGCACATACGTTGGACTCGTTAAGTGCCGATGTCTGTTGTGTTTCAGAGACTAGACTTCAGAACAGTAGTCACTGTATGGAAGTAGCAGCACGCGCACTGTCTACTCGACACTGGTTATACAGTTCAGGTGATTCCACGGTTGCTACTGCCTGTCCAGCAGCCCGACGGCCGCAACCGTAGCTCTCAGGCCCTTCCCAACCCCCTGTTTCTGGTGCGTACTCTGCAGGTCCCACAGTAGATATAGCTAATCCTAGTGTATCGGTAAGTCCCATCTCTTACCATACAGCTCCTGGACTCCCTCTTCCCTTGCTTAGACCTGGAATGTGAGTTACCATAAATGCTTCCAATATTCGTACTCTAAAACAGATAGGTCAACAGGCCGCTCTCGCACATACGTTGGACTCGTTAAGTGCCGATGTCTGTTGTGTTTCAGAGACTAGACTTCAGAACAGTAGTCACTGTATGGAAGTAGCAGCACGCGCACTGTCTACTCGACACTGGTTATACAGTTCAGGTGATTCCACGGTTGCTACTGCCTGTCCAGCAGCCCGACGGCCGCAACCGTATTAGTATATTGTATTTCTTTTAACAGCAGACAAAACCTTCTGAGATCTCTTCATTGTGTCTGCAACTGACTGTAGTGACACCGGCATCATGGACATCTTTTATTCGGATCTGGCTGCTCTCCTTCGGTCGACATATGCTTCTGATATGGTCATTCTGGCCAGAGATGTGAATGCGCAGATCGGTCGTTTTGGTGAGTCCGAGTCTCGTTTCGGTGACAGGTTTCGGGTATCACTACATCGATCGGATAATAGTGGGCGGTTGTTGTATCTGTGCTCTGAGCATGAGCTATTTTTATTCAGCACTAATTTTTGGCGTCATGCACGTCATTGTTATACTTGTCGCACACCTTCTCCGAATCAGGCCAGGTCTCAGATAGACCACGTAGCTGTTAGTTATGGGTGTTGAGGTTTCATTCAGGACTGTCGTTCTCAGTGGTGCACATATTTGGTTTCGGGTTGTGCGTTGATACGTAGTGGTCTCTCCTTTTTGCTGGGCAACGACCTCACTGACAACAACGGTTGGCTGTTGAGAAGGTGGCTATACCATTGACAGAGCATAAGTACCAGACTAGCTTAGAAAGCAGGCTTAGTAGTTCTCGCTCCGAAGATCCTGATTGCTACTGAACCGAGATCTAACAGGCCATTCATGAAGCAGGTACTGTATCATGCGGCTTGGGGGGTTCGTGAATTGAACAAACACTGGATCTCGGGGAAATGGTTGGAGTTGTTGGAAGCTAGACGGAACATTCCTTCTGGCATTTCATACGGAGATATCCGTAGGAAACTGGGGCGTAATCTAAACGCTGATAATGAGGCTTGGTTACTGGGGGGAGTTAGGGAAATAGAGACCACTGTTGTTTCAGGGAAAACACCGGTAGACTCTTTGAGTTTATCCGTGTCACTGGTTCAAGGCGGCCATCTGTTAGTGAAGTTATCGGCGCATTCATCTACACTAATTCCAGGAGGTTAGAGTGGTGGGCGGAACGCTTTGAGGGTTAATTTTGCTGGTCTCCTGCTCATACTGTGTTACTGCCATGGAGTTGTAGTGTAGCGCTTTGGTCGGCAGATTTGGAACCAGCCACAAAGACCGAGGTGCACAATTGTACTTCGACTCTGAAACGTAGTGGGCTGCTGGTCTAAATGACCTCGTGCCGACTTTCTTCAAAGTACTTGGGAGAGATGTTAGTGGAGGCCTTGACTCAGTTGTTTTGATTTGTGTGAACAGCGGAGAACGTCCTTCTATGTTGAGGTTACTTGATAATAGTTCCCGCATTCACTAGAGATCCGAGAATTAACTTGCGATCATTAGCTTGACTGTAGTCATTACTAATGATCTGGCATCCATTATGCTTCATCGACTCACAGCAGTTCGGGAGATACATTAAAGAAGTACAAGCGTAGTTTCGCCTGGGCGAGGATGCACGGGTCAAACTTCTACTCCGTCTATCTCTAGTACAGCGTCACATGTACGGCCGGCCAGTTGCCATACTATAGAGGTGCGTTCTTTTTTCTTCTGTAATCCTCTGCATGGTTTGCTTTTTTCTTAATGATTGTGTGGTACTTATGCATCGGTGAGAGCTGCTGGTGTTTTGCTGTTTGAGATGTCGTTGTTGCTGATAAAATTGTTACAAGATGGAGCTGACTTGGACCCCGTCTTTGTTACTGGAAGCAGGTTGCTCGATACGGTCCATAACGTCACCTACCAGAGTAATGTCATTTCATCAACCTTCGGATGAGGTATCTACCGGATAGTGAATGTACACGGTGTTTCCGCCAACCACTGTCATTTGTGGCACCGTAAAGACGTCCATTTACCAATTAGAGGTAGAGTTCACAATACGTTTGTGTGTGAATTTATGGTTTATGGGTCAGAGACCTGATCCATTGGTGAAGAGGATACATTCAGACTCTTACTATTCGATTACGGTTGTCTCTTGTAGTTAGTTTATATCAGATGGACTGAATATGTGGGAAACGCGACGGTCCGTCGTAGCGTGGTCGGAAATTGTATAAATCGGCATCCGGTAGCCGAGTTCGTAAAGATGTAGTCTTCGCGGCTCGACCTATGCATTCCGCGTGCCGACGGCACGTCTGACTAGCCGCGGCTTGTTGTGTGGCTGGTGATGAATAGACGAAATCGTAGGGTGGTCAGTCGATAACTTAGTCAGGGGGTATGATGGCCTTTACCTTTCCTGTGAGAAAGGCCGGCAGGTGCCGTCTGCCTGGTTGAAGAGGCCGCGACCACCCGCATCGCTGGTTGAAAACACTTCGACATGGCACTGCCTCACATTCACTGGCGAGCGCGTATCCACAAGCAGGCTGACTGTTTTTCATGAAACTTAGTTTTTACGTTTATTTTTTCTTTTTTCTTCGCTGGATATTCGTACCTACTTATGACTCTGCTACTTTATGGACCATCGGCAGCCCGAACTACAGTATCTACGGGTATGGCTCAAGGTTGAAAATGATGATTGCTGATGATGATGATGAAATCGACGGTTTATGGTCACCGTTAGTTGTAAACATCGTGCATCGTGAATAATGGTAGTGGCGGAGGTCTAGGTGGATTGTCAGTATCTCACCGTTGGACACTATAATGAAGTTTTGCAGATTGTCGACGTTTGGTGAAGAAAGTTATACGTTTCTAACGATTGGTAACTTACTGTTGTAACGCAGCACCGACAGCTGTGACGGCGACGTTGGTTATCATTGGTAATGGCGCATTTGATTCATGATAGACAAGGAGGACTAGGTAAGCGCCACTTCATTGGGCTTAGTGAACGCTGTGTGAATAGGTTACGTGAATTGGAATCTACTCTCTGCACAGAGGATGACTGCCATCGGCCGCAAAATGTACGCACATCGGGCATGAAACTTTTGCTAGTTAGCCGGACAACTAAAACAACCAAGGGTCTTTACGGATGACACTGACTCTATTGGTTGGTGCAGCTGTTTCGTTCTACGAGATCTGGTAGCCCAAAACTTAAGTTATGGTTTCACTTGGTTCGCTTTTGACCACCTTGATTGTGCCGCCAGTTTTCGCTATCTGTCCTAATAACCCACGAGGGTGTTCACGATGTTTTTTTTGTGGCTGAATAACCACTAGAATGAAATCCAGACGCGTGACTCCGCGGTTGAAATGGTGAAAAAATTAAGCTTCTTTGTTCAAGCTAAGTGACATTCAAGAATGTCAAACGGGGTGATCACTGATGTGCTGTCTTTGGCTACGGGGATCTGTTGATGTGAGCTTGCTGAATCTATCTTGCGAAGAAATTTTTACTTGTAAGGAGGTGGTTAAATCCTTCATGCATAGAATCCGGAACTTGTTAGAGACCGTTACCTTGTTGAGCCTACTGTAATTGCTGTACAGACGCCAGTCACCTAACTTTTTCAGGACTAAGTACAGCAGTAAGGCCCATGGATTCTCGGAAGAGCGGTACATTCCGGATTCAAACAGGTTTACATACTACCGTGAGAATTTTAAGTTTGCCATGCATTCCTCCAACAAGTTAGATACCAAGTGGTTACATTTCGCTTGAATGGACGAAACTCGGTTGTCGTAAAACTCGGTCTCTAAATGTATAAACCGTTGGGTGGATTTGTCTTCAGAAGCTCTGGAATTACCAAAGACAACTGCTGTGGGGTACTCCAGCAGCTCATGGTCCTTATAACACACAGTTAAATGAACTGATCTTGACTATAAAGACAAATACTTGACCTATTACCATAAAATTTGGTATAACCGAAGCCTATGTAAGAACAGAAAGGGCAACAGCTGACGTGAACATAAGACAATACTAATGAGCTCATCAGAAATGGCAAGCTGTAACAGCATATTCAAATTACTCTAGGTTGTTTCTTAAAGCTTTCTTATGATGTGATACCCACTTTGAATCGTACTGCCGAAAATATACACGCTAATGAAAAACAAAGGCCCGGAGCGTTGTTCAAGTGTGTTGTTAACAGTCTCCAAAGGGAGCATATTTTTTTAAGAAGTACGTCAAACTAGCGAGGTACGGGAGCGTTTCTATTTTACCCTACGACGGAAGTGTTAAATCAAGCTTGATCACAACAAAAGAGAGTTTGTAATTTGGGATTATCAAAAAGGTACAGTGAAGTGCGATTATAATAATTCTACTTGTTGTGGTCTGTATACTGCAAAATTTGTTCGTTGACGCCGTATGGGATGTATGTTAGCAAGCATGAAGGTCATCCCTATTTAGACAACTTTGGAAACTTAAGTCTAATGAGATAACGGACAGTAGGCATAACCTTTATTTATCATCGGTCAGCCCCAAGACAGAAACATGTGGCCACTCACAGGTTGATGACACATTTTTAGCACCAAACAAGCAAATGTCAAAAAATTATTCAACCAGTGTCGTGACTAATCTATTGAAAACAAATTATGGACACGGTCGTGGAAAATGGCCGCAGCAGACTGACTCAGCGTTGGCGGGTCATCTAGACCTCAAGCACCTCGAGAACCCGATATACACCATCACTTAGTGGGCACTGCAAATGCCGTTTCATTAGTGGTCTGGGCGCCAAATACTCTTTATGTGGCCAACCTCCCTATGACTCACTTTATTTTGCATTTGCTCTACCCATGTCCTGAAACAACGGAATGAGCCGATTTGGAAAGAGAATAGATTCCAGCGTTTCGATGAATACGACAAACTATCCGTGAAAGAAGTAACCATGTCATAGTGATGTAAGACGAGTGAATTGAAGTGTAGTCTTGTCGGAAGATTGCAGTTTTCCAAGTTTGGGAAGTAAAGATCAACACAGCGTGTTTTGACTTCCAAATGTACTGATCGGCCTCCTAGTTACCACCTGGTAGGGTCAATTCAGTCATACTGAGGACCGAAAGTGTCATCAAACGTCCATCGCTAGTGCGTCGACTGCAGCATACTTCTTCCGATTGAAAGCCGTACCATTATTTTCTCCATGTATTGGACCGCCCATTTCGACTTAGTAGGACTTCGTTGTCTCCTTTGCTTCCCATGCACAATACCCCCTAGCTCTCTTAGATAATGTTAAGCAATATCTCCATATCCCCAGTGTGTTGACGATCTGTGATACACCTACATGCATCCTTACGGACCCCAAAATGTCTTCTTTTTAAATCGGTTAGCTGTTTGTGGCATGATTTAGACGAAACAGCTACAAAATGAGGTGCTGGGCGCATTAGGCTTGCCCATATAACAGTTGGCTGACGCACAGGAAATCAGACGCGCAGCTGGGCAATTCCAATGCCAGTTATGTAATGAAGAAAGGAGGTTCGATTATCTCACCGTCACAGGACATCCGGAGCAGAAGACGACTTAGAAGGTACTTTTAGAAATTGGAGAACTGCTCTTAATTTTTAGATTCTTGAATACTAAAAACGTTTCCTCATCCTGGGATAGTCGATGGTTAATGCTGTATTTGCGAGAGTCCCGCGCAACGTGTGGGCCAACTACCGAGGAATCAGCCTGATTTCTATCGTTTCCAGGTTGTTGGTTTCCGTTGCGCTCCGAGAGCGTGAAGAGCATTGTCACAATGTGCAAGTTGGGTTCCGTACAGACCGTGATAAAACCTTTCTCTCTTGTCGGCTACTGAGGCACCTCTCTCCACCACAAGACGATACCAATCTGGACATCAGGGCAGCCTTGGACTCTATCGACCCAGATGTTCTTTGGGATTCCTTTTTTGAGCAATCGAGTACGTAATTAACGTGTGTGGATTCCAAGGGCATTGTATACTCCGACAACTTTCAATCGGCACAAGTAATGCTAGACGCTATTTCGCGTTCTGCTAAATACTTCGGAATGCGCTTTGCAGCCTCAAAGTGCAAAGTGCTTCTGCAGGATTGCTGTGACCACGTAGATTTGATGTTAGATAATGTAGTCATAGAGGTTGTTGTCCGGTTTGTATATCTGGGGAGCTGCATCAGCAGTGGTGGAGGTGTAGGGTATGAAATAGAAGCGCATATCTCTAAGGCTAGGGCGGTATTCGCTAACTTGAGGCATCTCTGGCGACAGAGGTGTATTTCTCTGAAGCTTAAAGG
>QNGE01002533.1:50219-64104 GCA_008508345.1 Paragonimus westermani | reverse complement strand
ATGATGATGATGATGATGATACTCCGACCTCAATCCCCGTCTCCATCGGACCGCGATAAGACTGCCCGGTTTCTTTTTTTCTCTCTTCAACTTTGCAGTAGGTAATCTTCCGCGGAATCCCTGAATGTTTTCACCACAGGCGGCGTAGAGTTTTTCCTGGGAAAAAGCTTTCCTGATGATTTCACCCCACGTGGTAGCCATACACAAGTATTTCAAGGTGGCCTATCCTGTTTGCCAGTTAGGATATCGTGTTGTGTTATATACTTTTTTCTTCCCTAGTACAGTGTGTCTTTAAGGCTGTCAGTGGCTTGTATATGCACTTACTGTAGATGACAGTCTGGCTGTAGTCGACCCTTCTTATTCACCTTGAGAGTTGCATTACGGTCGACGGTGATGTAGGAGAGGAGATCTCTCGACATATCCTGATGCCCGGTCGGCGTTCTCTGACGCACAACACTTCCAGCACTAAAGTGACGTGCGCCTTTCGTTGAAGTACAAGGTTTTTGACTCAACTGTACACAGTGCTGCCCTGTGGTATTGGAACATAGCTTATCCGCGTCGATAATGTCTGTAGGCTATTCGCTTTTTTTCTACAATCATCGCCTACGTGGCAATCTTTGTGTGGTAATACCAATACGTGGGCAGTGTTTGAACAGTGTAGTTTCTCTCTATCTCCACACTGTGGTTTCAACTCATCGGTTAATGTGGGTGGGATGCATCTTACTGGTGCCTACCCAGTGCCTGCCCTACCGCGGCTTCCATGCTTGACTGTGGGATCCGCAACAATTTACGTGTCGTTAGCTAACGGTATTGACAGATATGGTTACGAGCAGTGGTAACTGGCGGCAGTCTTGTTTTTCCCCTGCCTTAGCCTTCTGTTGCGAAAAGGCACTAACTACCGGAGAAAAAAATTGATTTCACTTTTTGCCTCTGGTTGGTTCGTTGAGTGGCATATCCCCAAGGCAATATAAAACCTACAAAACAGCTGCTGTACACCACTATTTCGTCTTCGGGTTGAACAGCAGACAAAGCACGTCTGAGGGCTATCTTTCTATACTTGTTGGGGAGGTCTAAGTTGCGAGAGTTGAATTCCAATACTTGCGCTCTGGTTTTTGCATCATATTGTTATATCGTTGCGTTCTGTTCGTGATCGAGATACTGCTCGTGGTGTTTGTGTTTGTTCCTATCTTCTTCTCTCTGGGGGTCGTAACACCATCTTCAGCTATTCCAACTTTTTTCCCTAATTACTGATAAGTAGTCGGAGATTTGGTTTATTTTCAAGTTGAACCTAACTCATACTTGATCGCAGCGTTCGCATTCATATAGACTTTCCAGCCAGCCCCTTTGGAAAAGAAGCACTAGACTCGAGTTTTGCTTTCATCAGGGCTTGCCAGTTGTGCATATCCTTGCCACTGCCGAGATTTGAACTCCGGCCACGCTTTCATGAGGCAACGGGGTTGACCACAGTGCCACTGACCGCGCATTAGGCACGACCGAACTATCGAATCTGAACACTCAAGCACTTTCGTTTCTGAGTAATGATCAGTTTTCCTTGAAAACTCATATAAAATTGCACAAATCGTAAAATTGTAGAAAGTGTTCTTTCTAGTATGATTGATGTTCCTTCCCTACCTTTCATCCCTTGCTCCCGACTGCTCACTTTTTAGTAATTGTTTAGTTCATCTTGTCGTCCTGACAGTGTTTCCGCATTCGCACTGATGATATTAATAGTGTTCGTGGTTAGAGCCTTCGATAAAGAATGATCTAATGTGTGATAGTTTCATGCGATATCTCGTGGAGAGTGTTGGTTAATGAGTCAAACGTTTGCATTAGATGGACACCCACCTCGGATTTGTTTTCACTTACTCTTTATCTGGAGATCCCCGCGATTCGTTTTTAAAGCATGTAATGCTTCGAATAAATCCTTCGTCAATTATCTTGAGTAAGGTAACAACTTCAATCAGAATTACCGGGAACACTTAGAAATTACATACGTTATGGCTTGTTCCCAACAATGTGAGACCAACACTGAATTAAGTATGAGGGTTATGATCATAGGAAAATGTGTTTGGATTCCTTAGTTTGCATACAGTGACATCTGTCAGTCATGCGATAACTTCACCCCAATGCTACATGAAGCCTAGGTGGCAGACTAGGAAGAAAGACCTATTTCTTCGCGATACTGACACACCGCTTGTCGAAAAGAGTAGACTTAACTTATTGTTCCACGGATCGACTTTTTACCTGCATTGTTGATGCGTACATTACGCTAATCTGTCATAGCAACGTGATTTCATCACACAGGAATGCTTACTCATCGCATTTCGGAATGTTTGTCGGATGGTGTATTCTCTACTTACACTGCCTGACGGAGGGCATCACATGTGGTCAGAAGACATTCAGAGGTGCATCCCTTTAACTCTGGTGGCCACCATCATTCAACCTGTTTAGTTCACGCACCCGGGTTGGGGGTCGTGTATTATAAACGGGCTGCATCGTTTTTACTGTTGCTAAATGAACGTCGAATAAAGGCTGTTTGGATTTTCATAGCCCACACTACTCACATAATTAAATCTAGTTACACATATTCGTACTTTGATGTAACAAGAGACAGGGAGGTCCTCTTTTTGTGTAAGTATGATACAAACTTGTTATCAAAACTGAGGTCGATTTGATTGGAGAGAGAAGCTTCTGCCACTTCTGATCACGATATATAGTCCTCAGTTCCGTGTGACATGGCACAAACTTTTCAGTCTGTCACATGTTGTCGGCTAAGTTTCCGTTCGCGTCTCTGTCAGATGGTGTCCAACCTCACACAGTGCTCGATACACTCATGTTCAAGAGCTGCATGGTGGGGAAATCTTTCTCAAGAAATCTCTGTGCTACAAATGAGAACGTCTGTTTTGTTTTATTGTTGATCAGCCTCTTTGTTCAGAATCATGTTCTGGTATCAACTGTATCCCCTGTGACGTGATGTGTGCGAACCCTTCTCACTTTTCACTGGATATCCAGCCGTCCAGAATGTCTTCCGTGCTCTTGCGAGCGGATACTTATCTTGATACACCGTGCTAGAGTTTTCTACTTTTCATATGGTAAACTGACAAACTATCGTTCTGGTAATGGTTTTAGGTGCATGCTGCCTATAGCATTCTGATCTGTATGGATGAATCAGTAAGGAGTTTCCTTCACAAGTTATACGAAACGATCATCTTTACGGAGCGTTCATAAAGCTGACCACTGGTTTCTATCAAATTCCAATTGCAGAACCACGTACTTAAAGAGTATAGACGATCTCAATTGGTTTCTGACCACTTGAACAAGGAAACCAACACTTAGATGTTCTCGAGATATGACTTCCTTTGATCGCATCGTTTGCACAACCATCTGTTGCTTTCGTTTTTTCAAATCCAGAAAAGAAGAGGATTACTTTAGTTTGTTTGGTTATCGTTTTTTGTTTAATATTTTTGGCAACTTTCTAACTAGTTGTACACATTTATTTGTGAAGTCACGCTTGCGTGTATTTGTGTTGTAGCCATAGTACGGAAAATTTTTCCGTATTCCATGACTCTTGTCGTCGCTTTTTCCGGTTTCTATGTTTCCCTCATCACCGTTTACTTCATCAATTCTCTGATATCTGCATTTTTCAAAATCCAATTTGTCCAACATCTATACATATACGTCCTTGAACGGCTATTTTCGGTGAGTCTTCGTCAATTCGGTTTACCAGAATCCAGTATGCTGCTTCAGTGGTTACCCAAGATAGTGCTGGTACTGTTGAGATCAGCGAATCTGAAGGTGCTGACAATCTTGGAAATTATGGTAAGCTCATTTTGTATGTAATGAACGATCCTTTAACAATAGATTTGATCGAACGAGACATTGAACTTACGGAAGATGGGGTCGTTTTGGACAAGCGGCTTACGTCGGATGAACAAAGAGGTTTTGCTTTACATCATCCACTGTATTTAGTAAAATGTGGAATTGAGGTAGATTTATATAATTATTAACCGTTTATTCTCATACTTCAATCAGCTGATTCTGTGGAGTGTATTATTATGTTATTTAGTTATCAGTAACAGATTTGTATCCCTTGAAACTGGATCTGACAGTCGGTTAAACCTTTGCTCCATCCTAATTTTATTGAGCTGTGGGTTTTTCTGCAAGAGGCTAGTATGCGTCATCATTATGTATTTGTGAAAATTCTCTGATCTGCTAATCGTCACGCTTGTTCACTTTTGATTTGTGAAATGTTCGGTGAATCCTGAAATGTCAGGTTTTTTTTAGTGGGCATAAAGAGGAAGTTTTCACTTAACATTCATGGTTTTGCTGGTCAAATCTCTCACTTTGAGGGGAAGCGCTTATTAAGGCTAACTGGTAGTGTATTTCCTCGTCCAGGCCGAAATTGCTATTTTGATTTTCTTGCTTGTAAGGTAAGCATGTTGACTACCACCCTACCATATGCACGGCCGAGCAACCATATTCAAACTGTATTCTAATGAAGATCAGCTTGCCCGATCATTGTGACTGAAGTAATAAACAGAATCACTCTGTTCCTCTCACTGAATCACCTTGTGTTTACGACTTTTCAGCTGGGTTAAAGCAACCGATTTCATTAAAACAACTGGACGATGTTTTAGTCATTAATAAAAGTGTGGGAGTTCGGTTTGTTACACATTGAACACCACCCACAGTTGATCGCAACTTCCACAGTCACACAAACATTTCAGCTGTCTCTTTTAAAAAGGAAGCACTTTCCGCGCGTCTTACTCTTCCTATAGTTCATTTGCGGTGTATCCTCCCGTTTGGGTCTTTTGCCTTATCTGAAGTTTTACCGCGACCCTCGTGATTTTGGAGCGAACTTGTTAACCACTACGCAGTTAATTCTACCGCGAATGTAGTCGAATAGTGCTATGACTTGCGTGGCCAATGAAAACTAGGAATGCTCAGTGCACAAGTATACGATATGCGAATCGCGAACAATTGGTACAGAGCACAACAACACCTAATCAAAAGGCAAAGTGGAAACGTACACCAAAAATGAGTTTCCGCGCTTAGTAATGCAGAGAATCTGAGTCCAAATTCGCGAAATATTTTTTCCAATAAATGTCGAAAAGTAAGCCGCTTCTAAGGATAATGGACTCTTCAACAAGTGGTTTTATCCAAACGTTCAACCAGAATCTCGTGTGAATAGCGTTCAATTCCCCCCACCATTACTGTGAAATAACAAATAGAGTCGTTCTGTTCCCTCCACTAAGCCACGTCGTGATCAGGATTTCTCTGTCAGATTAAAGCGTCCAACTCTGTTGAAACCATTATTTCTGAAGTATATTTCTGAAGGGTTTGTGGCATTTATCTGTAAGTACTAAAGGACTCCTAGGCATGCAGACGTGTAAGTCTGGTCAGCCGTAGGAACGCTAGTCTTTGGCTACTATTGCTTACAAACTGGTCTTGAAAACATTATAACTTGAATCACAATTACGATCGCACGTGTGTATGACACAGTGTTGATCGTCATCGTCGTAAGGTGAAACGAGAGTTGAGTTTTCTGTGTGTACTTGCTAACTGGGGCGTGAGGTTATACGAATAACGTAATTGTCCAGACTATGTGTGTGGGACGAATTTAAATATTTCATGTCGGGTTGCGGTTCACCTTAGTGTGCTTTTGGTAAAAATGTAGACAGTTGTTTAGGTTTCAAGATGTACCCTTTAATGCACTTTTTACCTACCGACATGGTGACTGCTGTACAGGTCTGTTGGTCTTTCAGAATCCATTTTTTCCATGTGGCACTATGTGTGTGTAATATCTGTTATGTTTAGAAATTCATGCTTTGAGTTTTCCCTATTTAAGCCGTTTAAAAATATTCCTTTTGGCTCACTGTATTAACGCTTTCGAAGTTGTTGGCCTTATCCCACTTCACAATGTACATCCGCTCTTTCATCGCCATTTATGACTTTGTCAAGTGACCAAGTCGTGCATCTGCTAGTTTAACTGGAAATCACATACTACTGACTGATTTTTCCTTCACTAAACTCCAATCGGACATTTTTGTTCTTTTTCCAATTCAGGCCATTGTTGAAGATTCTGTCACCAAACACTTTTCAGCTGCCGAACTCCGTGTATGGAATTTTTTGGGACGTAACGAAACCTATGTATACATAAAGTTAGTTTGTGTGTATCCACCGCCATTAACCTATACCTTTGCTAATTTCAGAAATGATCACTGGACTGTTTTACGAATTTTGTGGTTTATTGGCTTCATTTTTCGGTATACTATATTTTTCCCGTGCAAGTGAGTAACGTATGTTACGCTAACCTCAACTCTGTTTGCTGTAACCAGACTTTTCACATTTTTCGTCTCAGTATGGCTCACTTGGATAGTCGGTTATCTCGGTCGTAACTGTCCGATCTCGACGTAAGTCTGCAAGCTTGCTGTTACAGTAGCTATGATTGACTTTGCACAGGTTCCAAAAGTGGCTTCTCGGTCCAGGCCTCCAGAAGGTGGTCAGGCTGAACCTTTGTCCATTCTCCTCAGTCATCAGGTTCCATAACCTGTAAGTTGTTGAACCGAGTTCACATCATTTTCTCTCCAGAAGTTTATACTTTGTTTGATCAGTACGATTGAAGCTAATTGTAGAATTTAAATGAAACCATTTCCATATTTTGTCCATGAATTCGTTTCCGCCGGCGAGCCTACTTGTATGGGACATCGTCGTGTACCAACGTCTGACAAAAATGTAAACACTGATACTTCTGGCTTTCAGAGGCATGATATGTTTTTAGTTGAATGCACATTGAGCAGACTAGCCAGTTTAGACGTTACTTTCATTACCGTTTAGGATTCTGCACCGATGCACAAATTTTACATTCACCTCCCCCCCTTCCTCAGTCATCGAAATGAAAGCCAGCAATGCAGCAGGGTTTCGCGCTGATACTTGAATGTTACACAACCATAAAAAAGGCAAGCTCTAGCCAATAAAAAATGAAAGGTAAAGAGAAGGGGAGTAGACCTAGCTGTTAGAAACAACTGTGTGCATACTCAGACGTTCACCATCAAGGCGCTCACGTCTAACGATCAAATAAACGAACTGTGAGGGACTGCTAAGTTTACAAATTGGGACAAAATATGTTCTACCAGAATTTGTGTACCCGGCGTCTAGCAAAGTCAAAAGACTGTCTTAGTCAACTCGTTATGATTCTGTAATAAATGCTCTCAAGCAAATACAATCATGAAGAGGAATAAATGTACATTTAGGGCAGTTAATTTGGGGAAGATAGTCCACGGGGACACCTAGGGTCAGGTAGTGATAAAATAACTCCATTCAGCGAATGAGGTGTGCTACAGTTGGTAAGAAAACCGATCGAATTGTGAGAAGGAGAAACAAAAATGGACACGTCAACGAAAGTGACTTCCTCCTCAGGGAGTGGGGATGATGCAAGACCACAACCATGGTCCTCGGAACTCAATGCAAACAACAACTATGGTTGGCTGCTCGTTAACACACTCCCACACAGGTGCCGAACTTCTCTTCCTATGATCTCACTAGCTGTTCGTGCGACCGTCTTTACCTTCCTTGGCCTCTGCGATAACTGCTTTCCGGCCAGCGATCTCTGGGTATACCCACATCAACCAATCATAAGAGGGTACCTTTCGAACGGTTAGACTTCACCGCTGACCGACGCTGGATATTCCATAATATGGGCAGATAGAACCGTATCCACTTTCTTCATAGCACATCCGTTAGAAAAGTGGCCTGTTGCCATCTTCGGTTGAAACGGCCCTTGTTTGCGACACAAAGAATTGGGATAAATGAATTATTTTCAAGCAGGAGTAATTTGGCCGGAGCAGGAGCCTGTTAGTCATCAGGGTCGTTCATCTGTCTAACTGAAGTTATATCATCAAGTGTCCTCTCAATTTCTACCAGCGTTATGTGTGAAACTTCGTCGAAAGCTGGTCATTCATGTGGTGTCGCCAGCAGAATCGTTTCTATAGGTCGAATAGTTCTTTCTCATGCGCCTTAGTCACCGGTTGCCTTCAGTGGATTGAAGATCCAACCACATCCACGAATGAGGAGACCTTTGGTGATTTTTTTCCCAGTCCAGGCCGTTGCGGACAGCCTCTTCTGTCGAAGAGCCTTTTAAGGGCACTCCTAATTGAATTGATGTCCAGTAAGTGTGCCAGTTCAATATTTACCCTGTTTTCAAAACAGTTGAAAATGCTGTCGTTTCGCTTCTCTGTCACACGTCCTTGTTTAACGAATAGAAGACCAAATTACTGGACCCCGATTATCGTAGGGAGATCCGCATTCGCAGTGATGATATCCATGGGCAGCGGAGCCATGGCTTGTTGACAATTCTTCAAAACATTCTTCATGGCCATGCTCGCAGATACAATCCAAATCTTGTCACGTAAGCGAGAAAGAACGTGATTCAGACCTAAATGACCTCGTCGAAATGTTGAGTGACCAAAATGCCTTGTCACAAGAGACAGTCTGATATTTTATGGTCGCTCGCCGACATGGAATATACCGTTCAACATGAATGGGTTTAGATTCTGTAGGGGACCGAAAATACCAAGTAAGCTTCAGTAATGGTGTTCATTGTAATTGACGAGCCTCTCTTAAGCGATGCGACCCTCATTACTTAGTAAGTACTGTTCGGGAAACGTCTGTTGTGACAGCCGGATACTTTCACTTGAAACCTTCTGAAATTCACTCATAGAAGGAAGACCTATCCCCTGTATAGTATTCTTAGCTTGGAGGTATCGCCTTCATGTTGGAAATCATGCTAAAATGCGCTGCAGCCAGATCCAAGGATACCTTTCTTAGAGGTGACGACGTTCGTTTCGTGCAGACAGTGAGTGATAGTGGCACTACAGTTAGTGATCTAGATTCAGTCGGGAACTCTATCGTTTTCTTCGTGCTAAGCCAAATGGCCTCATATTCACCGTGAAATGTATAATTGCCAAGTAATTTTCTTATATTCGTCTGCAAAAATGTCGCCCGACACAATATCTGTCGAATCGTCTTTTGTATCGATGTAACGTGATGTCCTGGAAGGGGTGTAATGCGAATAGTCAACGGTCAGGAATCTCTTCGCACTGTTGCGACATTTTGGAGTACAACCATGGGATCGATCGAAACCGTCGTGGACGGAATCCGTATGTTTAGGTCGGATTCTGTTCGCTTCGATGCTTCCACTGCCAAGACCGCCACGGCCACCTCCAGCCGTTGTACACTGATCATACGGAAAGGGGCAACACGAGCCTTAGTCATGATAATATAACAATTTACGACCCACGGGAAATTTATCATGACCAAATAGGCTACTGCTGCAAAGCTGACTTCCGAGGCATCACTGAAAACATAGAAGTGAATGTCCGCATGTACGTCAGTTTCGGCGGGCGTGGTGTCTCTCGGTGTTGATGATTGTTTAAGATGGGATAAAACATCGAGCCATCTGCCCCACAACTCCAGCACGCTACCATCTATGGCATAATCTCAACTTAACGTAAAGTCGCAGGGGCTTTGTAGGAAATTTCTCGTAGTCAATGTTATAAATGCTATGTACCCGAGAGAATCACAGATAGAAGAGGCAAACGACAGCAAACCTCTTCTGAGTGTCTTATGCACTAGATTGGTTTGAAAACTTACAAAACATATATTTTGATATTCCATAACGAACTGTGTGTTCTCTGATTTTCAGAGACTTGAGAGTCGAGTTGTGCTGTTGCAGCTCCAAAGTCGCTTTCCTGCAGCGCTAACAAGAGCTGCTGGCCATTATTTATTTGTTTCGTCAGTTTGAATTTTCCTTTGTTCAGCATGTCCTTCAACTATTTGGCGAATTTAAGCTCTTTCGTCACATGTGGTACGCTGAACAAGTCGTTATGAGAACATCGCTCGGGCTCCTGAGCGACGCTCAAACCAAAGTGATCACAGTTGTCTGTTGTGGTTTGTCTTAGTGGCAAGTTGGCATAGAGTGAGGAAGACGAGGCGCCAAACAGGTGAACACACAATCGGAAGTTCTTATTGTACTGATTCAAGCTACCTTCCTGCCACCACAAAAGCAATTGGATACAGCCCTTCTTTGAAACGGGCAATTGATGGAGAGTAGTTTGAATATTGGTCATGGTTGATACCTCTTCTATCTTAACTATAAGCCAGACGTCAACCACTGAGTTCGTCACGTCAGGGAGTAGTGGACGGTTTAGAGCGTGTGATGTATATAGTGCGGCGCAGTCAAAAACGGCGCCTGTTTATAGTACAAGACGGCCTATGTAGTATGGAATTGATAGTGTTGTGAATGTTCATGGTTGTATGTGGACTAAGGTACTCCCAGCAGTCCGGATTTAGACAGTAGGATGACTAGGGTTCTCAAACAAAGCTCCAAAAGTCTCAAAAGCCCGTACCGCAAGGCAGAGGGTGGGTTACAGTACTCCAAAACTAGTACTTTTTCTGGAAAAAGATGCCAACCTTCTTCGAAGCCCAACCTAGTGAACCAGGAGACTGCGGTATGGTAAGAGATGGGAATTACCGACATACTAGGGTTAGCTATATCTACTGTGGGACCTGCAGAGTAAGCACCAGAAACAAGGGTTGGGAAGGGCCTGAGAGCTAAATTCAATGGGACAATGAGGGAGGGATCAGCAGTAGCATGTTTCCGCCTATCCATCCTGCTGTATGCAGTAGATAGGGCAACCCGGTTTATACTGCAAGACGGCCGATGCATTATGGATTTAATGGTGTTGTGAGTATTCATGGTTGTGTGTGAACTGGAAAACTGCCAGGATGCCCAGACCTAGAAAGAAGGACGATTAGGGTTCTCAGCCAAAGCTTTCGGCTCAAAATCTGATATCGCAAGACAGCGGGTGGGTTGCAGTGTACAAAAACTGGTACATTTTGCGGAAAAATATGTCAAACTACCTCTAACCTCAGCCGCGAGGATCAGGAGACTGGTTTGTCAGACCTCCATCTATTGGCCAGCCTATCAGTGCGATCGTCATACCGTCCAGTTTTGTCCAGTAGTACAAAGAGATCCGCAGGCCGTCACACCGCATCAAAGTTCTGTCTTGTGACGGAATCAGTGAAGTATTCGAAGTTATTCTTACAAGCCATTACTTCCCATCCACTTACTATGCTCCCGGATGTTCTTGTCGCTAATGACATCCATGGTGACCGATTCTCTTTGTGCTGCACAACATGCGAAACCAAACCCACATCGCTGTCACTGAAACTTGCGTTCCGTGTTTTCTAGATTTTCTCAATCTTTTTTTCAGCGAGAAACGGTAGATTACCACTTGGTTGTTCTATTAGAGGCCCGTTATGATTTCTGGGTGCACAGTCGCTCACATTGCCTATGTGTTTTCCAGCGACAATCGACCCAAACCGAATACTATTTGTGTTGCGAACCACACAACTCCTTTTGACTGGTGTGTTCTTGCCTCGGATGTGACTTATGCGGTGGTAAGTCGACGACACTGTTTCAGTATTGTTTGCCTTATGTAGTTTTCTCACTTAACACTTATTTTGTTTGTGGCATTTAGTCCCGATTTTCAGATGCCTTGTTCATACGAATGATGAATTCAACATCTGCTGATCCTGTTTTAGTCTGCAATCAGACTGAACTGACCCAATTTGTCCGGTATTGGTTCGTCCAAATTTGGAACACAGCTTGCCTTTGTGCTTTGTTCTTTAGTTTCTCAGGAGAGCCTCACCAACTGTTGTGTGTTTCTGACCCTACTGTGTAAATGAGAGAATGCTTCTTTATGCAGGCGAATGTACACGGTCTTAGAACTCAGTGCCCCCACTAACGTGAACTGGCGTTTTATGGCTTCTTTTTTTGGACCTGAACATACGGGCCGATGTCTAAATAACACTCAACATATGCTAAACTGCTAATTAACGGTCCACCTAACTTATAGTCGGCTTCCTTGAGAGATGGGCGTGACGTTCGTCCACTAAGCGTTCGTCGGTCTTTTCTCGGAATGCAGCCGAATTGTGGTCCCAACGGAATCTGGAATCAGGTTGTTTATTTCCAGTACTCTGGAACTACTGTACTTACTTAGCAGTAGTCCAGTCTCGGACTAATGATAACAGCCAAAGAAAGGCACCTGATGGGCTCGCACCCAATCCGCGGTGCTGAAGAACGCACCGAGCGAGGAATGCACCGTACCTTCCGTAAGGTTGAATCAGGACGACTTTGAAGAATGACATGGTAAAATATTTACTAATAGCCGTCTTGCATGTCATGAGTTGTAAGGCTGGTGGAAATGAAGCTGAGGTCATTTCGGGCATCTCACGACAGGAATATGTGAAAACACTCGTACAGAGCAAACAAATTGAAATGTGCGGTTGTCGCCAGGACAATTGGGTCGCTACACTTTATATTCTTATTGCCCCCTATTTACACTAAATTGTACAGTTTTGCAAACCGAACAACCTTTGGTTTCACTCAGTCTATATAATGAATGTCATACGGTGCTGTATTCCCATTCAATTTTCGTGATCACTCGTTGATGGATGGTCATGTCCCAATTGTGTTTATGCGTTGGCTGGAAACTGGTCTAAGTTGAATGTGGTGACCAAATACAAATCTTCCTTCACAACATGCCGAAGCCGATGTATATACTTGACCACTTATTGTGTGGGCGTTGCTTGAGACAACTTTTGAATTCAAGTTAAATTCATTGTTCTGCCGAAGGTTGCGGTTCAGGTCTGAGGCTATCGCTGCCTCATAAGTGTTGCAAGCAAAAACCAACTGTTCGCGCAGTACCAGTTTGGAGATGATCGTCGAAATATATTTGGAATAGATTTAGCCTGTTTGGAGGCAAGCCCAGTTTATTAAAATTTTCAAGGTTATCTTTACGGATGTTCTACGTTCATGGGTGGTGTTTGAGGCGCATTGCGACATACCTCTATGTTTTATGGTGTGAGAAAGATCTGCCGGGATGTTGTATATCGTGTTGTTTTCTTTACTAATCGTCTCAATTAATTTGATTTCTCCGTTAGCTCGCCTTTCGACTAACGCTGTTGTTCAAACCCCGTGCTTAACATTTACCATGAATCTTCTGTGGGTCAAACCGACAGTTCTTCAATGTATCTTGTGGTCGATTCACATCTGACCTGCAGCTCACATTATCCCAGTGCATGTTCTCACGTTCGTCAGTGTTTCCACTACATCGCGCCTCACTCCACGGCATTTGTGTTAGTTGAACAGGATTTTACTGCAATCTCTAGTCTAGCACATATTAAACTCGTTTGTTGTTTCCATGACGTGGAGTAGACCGATCTGTGAGCTGAGTGCACGAACATAAGCATCTACCAAGGTACTTGGTGGACCCGATCAGCTCGCTCTTTATGTTGCTCTGCAGTGAAATTCGGAACCGTTTATTTATTACGTCCCGCCGATCACACACCGCCACTTGTTGATACGGACACAACGGACGCCAAAATACTTGCTACCGTTTATACTGCCACTCATTGTAAAATTGCACGTCTGTCCATTGCCGCGGTGTACGATGCCTTATTTCACTTATTTAATCAGCTGCAGGATGAGCGGCTTTTCATAATCAAGTGTCTTCTGGACTTCATTGGTTGGTAGTGTTTTATAGACGGTCGTGTATGCTATGTTCACGTAGTTCTGTTTTTTGGTCGCATACAAAAAATCAGCCGGAAGAGCTGTATTGAAAACTTTATCTGCACCTGACTGGACAATAGTGTGCCACGAGCTACCATCTGGACGGAAGATGGTATGGGTAACCTTGCTATCAAGATCATGAGAGTAGTGTTGGCCAGAATAACGTTCATCCGAAGACTGGGTTATCATCCGAACGCATGCGTGTATGTCGTTATGTGTGATAACGTTTCCAGCCGTTTTCACGAGGTTTTT
>QNGE01002533.1:14440-50207 GCA_008508345.1 Paragonimus westermani | reverse complement strand
TCATAGATGCAAAACGTTACTTACTTTAGCTGAGGCTAGTTTTATTCTTTCTGCCATTTCACTATCGGTTTTACGTTACGGAATGAGTTCTGTGTGAAGTGGTCAGCGTTTTCGTCCTTGAATGACCTGGACTCAAACGCAAGGTTATATCGGTTGGCCAAGTAATTATCAGCTGGAATTTCCCGGGCATTCCTGGTGGACACCGTTGATGGTAAATCGACAGTAGACCTCTGTCTTAAGCGATTTACGGTTTGATCCTGAAATACTGACTCATTCTTCCAAATTGGTCAGGTAGTAACTTTTACACGTGGACTGAATCACAGCTTCGTGGGAATATACATGTTATTAAATTGCTCACCTTCGACTCACCAGATGCGTACTTTTCTTCTGTCACAAAATCGTGACACCAGTTCACTTTCCGCATATCAGTCGATCACCCAAGGTTCTTTGATGGTCACCATATCAAGCTCAGTGAACTCTGGTCTAATCAAGTTAACCAGTGGTTAGATGATTGAACGGTACCCACCAGGTGTGCAATCGATCGGTGTATAGAGTCAAGAAGCACTGACAAGTTGCTATCTTCTCTCCATATTTTTGAGTGTTCAGTCGGTGCACATGAGGTACGCAGCGGGTTTGCGAACATGAGCCGTGTTTTTTCATATCAGGTACGAGTTGGCTAGTCGGTGCTAACTGAAGTTGTCCGTTTTCTGTCCACAAGTATGTGTGCGCACACCCTAAGTCTGCGGATGAGATGTTCACACTGATTGCAGACGGATGTAGTAAACTTTCAACCTTCGCCGTACGTGACCCCGTCAAGACTTCAGGTGGTCGACTGGGGTTATGGTTTGCAATGCGCTTGTGCAGTCGATTCGCCTCAGGGTCTCTTGTAAGCTAACATATAATCAGTCGGTGCGTGTTTGTAGAGGCCTCTGGTTTGAAGACAATGCAACTTTCATAATCTAAGTTGGTTGACTCACATACAGTTAAGCCATGATGCTGGAATCGCTGTTGGTTCCACATTTCATGGTGTGCTTTTATCCGAAAATTTGTTGACACTCATATTTCTCATCGTTTTTGCTTTTCCTTGTCTTTCGATTTCGGTTTGCAGGTTCAGTTGTCTTTTTCATGATGAACTAAAGCCTAATTCACAATACAATGGAAGTTTTCAGGCTTCATGCCAGAAATTGTTCACTGCCATGTGACATACAGGGTTATGCCTAAACTGTCTGGCTGCCTAATCCAGACGATACAGCCAGGCCTGAACTCGTGGCGGTGGTCGCGCCTGCTTTTCACTTTTCGACGGTTAACAAATGTATTTTTGTTAATGCTGGAATATAGTGAACTATAAACATATCTGAATAATGAGTACTACACGCATATAAATATTTTCTGATTGATTGTTTCGGTCTCACTTGTTGCTTTGTTCGTACAGGTCGGACAAAAACATTCTGGATTTTTCGGTCTGGTAGAGCGTATCATATCTGCCGCTGTACCCGCCGTCTGGTTCGACCGAGAGGAAGTTCTTGATCGACAGCTGACCGCGAACAAACTCAAACTTCATGTTGCTTGCCCGAACGCTGAGCCGCTTCTGATCTTTCCGGAAGGTACTTGTATCAACAACACGTCGGTGATGAAGTTCAAGAAAGGCTGTTTTGAAGTCGGCGCTCCCATTCACCCGGTTGCAATTAAGGTATGCGTATCCTGTTATTTTTGTCATCTCTTTCTTGATGAAACTGATCACGGATTGCCTCTCTTCACAAGTATGCAGAGTTGTACCCGTCATATTAGTAATCTTCTGCACCGTTCGCTTCCACGATGGACAACTATCTGGCCGTTTCATCATGCGTTTAAAGCCCTGCAAATAGAGTAGTGGTACAGTGTACCTCTCCAGAGCCGTCACCTTCAAAGCTACGAAGATTAATTATGCCAGGAGGTTGGACTCTATGAGATAGGATTCTTGCCTTTGTGTTCATTCAAAAATACGACTGCTGCACTGGTTTGAATAGTGGTCGCTTTCTGCAGCGTGATTTTTGTTAGATGGTTGTCTCCCGGAGTGAATTCCAAACCACAACAGTTTCATAAGCTGCTCAATTTAGGTCAGACATTGAGGCTAGCAATCACTTCTTGCTACGCTTATATTTGATGCTCCGTTATCAAGAGTACAGTATATCAGACACTCCGTTATGGACGGTCATCAGGCTAAAGACGTAGTGTTTATGTGGAACATTGCTGTCAGCCCAAGTGAATCAAAAGCATGTGTAAAGTCAGTCAGTGGAGCCAAACACGTCAGTTAAAAGTGAAAACAGCCCTTCACAGAACGGTGTAACAAAAATTGCGTAAATGGAACCATGGGAATTAAATAGGTGGATAGTGGGCAATGGCAGTTGCAAGACAGAGTGGGGTGATTGCGTTCTCCCTCCTCGACCGATGTGTGGTCGAATGTTCAGTACGTCCTTGGTCCCGTGGTGTGTTGAAGCCAAAACCCCGAAGCGGATCGCTCATCCAGTTTTGCCACAGCCAGATGCGTATGCACGACAAAAAACGTCAACAATTAATAGACCATTTTCGAAACTATCACAATTGTGAGCTCTTTAATGGGTAGGTAACTAAAAGGTATAAGCTAATGTAACGGTTCCGAACTGCTGTCACGAAGCCAGGTTTGTAATCGTGAACTGTTTGAATGAGAAAGTATAATGTATGTACTCCAACGTGATTTCATGATGGCACATGCGTCTGTATACTCAATGAATTCGGATTAACCAGCTCATCCCTCGTATAGCACGACAGATCAAGTAGACGGGAGCTCAAGCTGAACAGTAAATGAAGACTTCCTGAGGTCAGTTCAGATATTTTTAATCTTATCGTGGTTTCCCACGCGTCCCGACTACTGGCTGTCATAACCAACTGAAAAATGGTAATTATTTTAGTTGTTTATAAGTGCTATGATTACTAAGGAAGTTACAGCTGAAAGAGGGGCATTCATTGTAAAGCTATAGCAACAGTGGATGAAACTAACTTACAGTGGACGACGATGAATCACCACATGTAACAGTGCATCCTGTTGCCCGTAGCTAGAAAGACTGCTTGTGGAAAAGTGGGAGAAGCTACCCAGATTGGAACTGTAATCATCTGCTCCTAACCCCAGGGAAATGGCATGGAGTATCTGTAGGAGAAAAAGAAACCAATATCAGTTAGAACACGGAAATTCATAGATGCGAGCATAATTTCTTTTGTTGACTTATTAGTACCAAATTCACGATAACCTGAAACGGTTTCTGTTATATCAAACAATTAAGGTGGGTGCAATGGAATGATCGTTAGGTCGACGGAAAAGTCGCGTTCCTGAAGCACTGTTTTTGAACACACAATGCCTCCTTCAGTCAATTGCAAATGTTTCAGAAAACTACAAGTATCCTGGACTACAATGATGTAATATGATTGTAAATGTACAAGCTGGGTTGATAAAGTGAGCAGTGGTCAGGACGAGTGCAGCGACCGCGGACAGTGGTTGTTTGTGTGTTTCAGTGATATTGCTGTTATTCGGTAACATGGATTTCTCCTCCCACTTAGTCAAAAGTTCATTCACTCCGGAGATCAAACACCTCTCGGCTTTACCTATGGAACTTTCATCGCAGTTACATGTAAATTAGAATTTGAAATATTGGGTTCCCTCCGACAAACTCATCAGTACAGAAGCAAGACATGTATCACGATATGTTGACTTCTTGTTTGCTGTTATCAGCCACACACGTAAAACATGCGGGCTATACACCAAAGACGTTCATCGATTGCTTGACATCTCATGATAACAAGCCACCAAGTTAACCCACTTAATACACTCAAATCATTGTTATGTAATGAAAACCAGAAGTTACTGATCTTTGGCGAAGCCATGTTGATCGGAACTCACCAGCCGACACTATGTGCACAGGTAGTTGAAGCAAATCATTGGAATGCCATGCTGTTGATGACAATACCTGGTGTGAATGAATACGTGTCGACGCCTTGTTTATCTCTGTTTATCGTAAATAATCTGCATGTATTACGTGTGCGACTGATGAGAATGAACGAAGTGTCAACATATCACAACACACGTCTTCTTTGTACAGGCAGTGTGAGGCGCCACTGGTAGTTTGAGCTTCTTCGATTGAAGCCATAGATAGTTTCCGGATGTCAGCTAACACACCGAGTTAAGCCGCGTTATCTGTTCGTCCAAGTTCGGGGTTATTAAACTTTACGTACCGTGCACTACGATACCTTTTAAAAGGTAAGGATCTGTTTTACTCAGCAACCACCTGTTCGTATGCAGTTTCGATTTACCATGCCTTTTATAGATCTTTTAGGACGTGACCGAACGTAATTCCTCCGCAAGGATGTCCTGCGTACAGACACATCTTCGTCGTGTGAACAGAATATTCACTAGTGCGTGTTATGACGGACTACCGTGAAACTATTAAAATTCGGATACTGACCAGATCATGAGGATTTCACAGAGACAACTCTTAAAACAGCCATCATTTCGGTGGCTTATTATGTCTAATAAATGTATACACAATGTTCGCAGAACACCACAACGATCGTCATTTCTCAGTTAGTTTAAAAATATCTGAACTGACCTCAGGAAGTCTTCATTTACTGTTCAGCTTGAGCTCCCGTCTACTTGATCTGTCGTGCTATACGAGGGATGAGCTGGTTAATCCGAATTCATTGAGTATACAGACGCATGTGCCATCATGAAATCACGTTGGAGTACATACATTATACTTTCTCATTCAAACAGTTCACGATTACAAACCTGGCTTCGTGACAGCAGTTCGGAACCGTTACATTAGCTTATACCTTTTAGTTACCTACCCATTAAAGAGCTCACAATTGTGATAGTTTCGAAAATGGTCTATTAATTGTTGACGTTTTTTGTCGTGCATACGCATCTGGCTGTGGCAAAACTGGACGAGCAATACACTTCGGGCTTTGGGTTTCAGTGCATCTCGAGCCCACTAATCTAAGTGTATCACTCCCTATATTGTTTTTCGCTTGCTGTTCTTTACGATGTTCACTGTCCTCAGGTCTGTTACGTGTTGATGGTGGTGACCTGCTTACTAACCGATGTTAGACATTGTGATAGACAGTGTAACTGTCAATCTCTAAATGTCAATTTGATTTTGTTTCTATACCCACTCCATAGCGACTGCCTTGCCTGCATCGAACCTCTGTACTATCCCAGAGAGGTCACTATTTGCAGTGCATGTAAGGGTATGTGGTTCCGAGCTTCCCAGTAGCATACTTAAATTATGGTGCGCAAATTGTGTGTGTTTGATTCCTAGAATGTCAATCACCTCCTGACACACGCATCTGTACCACTAGCAAACTTCGAGGCGTGTGTATTTGTATACACTTCAACTCTATGGATGATGTGAGTATCCGTTTCTATTCACATCCAGAATTTCAGTAACCAGACTACACGTGACAATTCTTTCTTTCATGAGGCAACCGTGTTAACCACTGCGCCATTGACCTCACATTAGGCACGACCGAATTATCAAATCTGAACGCTCAACCACTCTCGCTTGTGAGCAATGATCAGGTTGCCCGATCGTCTCGAGAGGAGACACAGTTACTGCCTGTTAACTCCAATCGATAACCCCGCGATTAGGACTTCCGAGACAGGTCGAGATCACAGAACTCATTAAACCTATTGGTTGTGATATGTGACAACCGGATTACCAATCTGATCAATCGGTTTTTATTAATGTGGTGCGTGATTACTCACGTGAGAATTTTGCGTTCGAACGGTATTCAGACACTTTTATTTAATCTTGCTGATGTCTGCGAATTGCAGTGCACCGCCTACTATGCACTGGCATAATTGGCCAACGACACAGATAACGTTCTCCTTTGTTTTAGTGACTTGCTCGATTAAATCAGCCTCTGGTCGTACGCCGTCTCAGCTTCCAACTTCCGTAATTAGTACGTCTGTCATACTGTGCTCATCCATCCTCTTGTGATCGCAATCTTCAGCGGGTTTGTTTCGAATGTAAATAATTCATTTGATTTCCGGTTCTGCTTCGTCTCTCCCAGTTACTATTATCCCGCTCCTGGCCAGAGCTTGGACTATGATTTTTTTTTTCTGCGAAAAGCATGTTGACCATCGCTAGACTGACTCCGCGTTAGGCCTAGTCGAATCAGCCTACCTAAGTGTGGAGCCGTGTTGGTTTGTAAGTAAACACTGCTAGTCTAACACGTTGATAATCTTGATGATTTCGCTGCGTGCGGTCCGGTAGCTTGATGTTCATGATACAACTGTTCCAATCCCTGTCTGTTTGTCAATAGCGGAGTGTGTAGCTAAATTTTTCCGTCTTTCGCGCACATGCATACCTTCAGTTAATCACCACTTACTGGACAGTTTGAAGATTCTGGTTCTACTTATTTCCATGTTCGCGCCATAGCTAGTAAATTGTTCCGCGCTTATTTCGGATTGACCTTAGCTGGCAGGCCTTCTGAAACGACCAACCGATCACAGTAATGAGCTAGTGAAACTGAATTGCGGTGTTATCCGTCTAGCTGGAGCTACCCATCTACACAAAATAGTGAATTCCACGGAGTTTAATCTTTTAAGTTTTTGGCGCAGGTGGACTTCAAATAAAGCTCTGAGGCTAATTAGCTTGCCCTCTCTCTGATTTATGCATCGTTTTTTGTTGTTGAATCGACTTTCAATAGTTGAATGAGGGACCCGTTGGCTTCAAACTGTTGGATGTAGTTTGTTTTTATCTAGTTTGTTTAGTTTTCGCGTTCTTTCATGTCTACGATGGAGAGATTTTGTCATATGGATTCACAGATCAAGGGCGAATGAGAAAGAACGTACGATAACTAGCTCGTGGACCTCCATTGGATTAGCTTCTTTGTAACAAGATGTTCTTGTCATCCCGAGGTAAGGAATGATTCCATTTTAAGCTGATTCCACCCCCCGGTATAAGAACTCGTATGTCTTGTCTGTCTCCGTAGCTCATGATGGAAATCCAATGACGACGAAGCGTAGTCCTATTGTCTTTTCATTCAATTTGCCCAACTTTCCGGGGGCTTTTGACACGAAATTTTGAACTCATGAAGTTACCACAACCACTAGTTCAATCCACTCATCAGTCGAAAGCTGATGTTAGGTTGCAAACTGTAGTTCTTGGTATGTGCAAGTGCCTATTGCCATTGGTGGTATGACCTGATAAATTCTATGAACGGTATCGCTTTGTCGCACTAGCTTTTACCAATCTGTGCATTTAGGTGGATGCTTACACTGCTATTACCGTTATGGGCTATGAAGCTACATTTGTGCAAAACCAGTATTTAGCGGTTCTTACTGTGTCACCGTCAAGGTGACGGTATCTCGTGTTACCGTCTAGCTGAACCTTTGTAAGTCATTTAGCGGACAAGTTAGGGTTGACAGATGGCCTCTTGGTCTGGTGACCCAGTCACCCTGTTATTCGATCCGATGTGGATTTATATTCATATTTTCTTTTGAGTTCTTACAATCGTGTTACTTTCCCACGGCTATTGTTTTAATCGTTATTATGATAACATCGTGGTTTGTTAGTTGATCTAAACATCGTCAACTTGTTTGAAAGACCTACTAATCTACTATTGACAATATGTGTTTTCGTTTTTTACATCTATGGGATGCGTTTTATGGCTATTAAAGGACGCTGTAGACATTTAAATAAATATGTTTACTAACCTTCAGATTGGTTCAAGCAGAGGTTGACTTCCTCGAAGATATTTTTTTGCTCGGGGTTTTCCGTGCTGAATTGCAGTGCCAGTTGCTCGGCCTAACGTTCGAGTGAACTCTGGGTTCTTTTTCAAATGCATACTTTTCGCTAATCTATCGCATTTTGACATTCGAAAACGTCTGTCTGCTCACTGGAGTTTCTGTCGTTTTGAAATCCTTCTATTTTGAAACTAAATATTTAACGAGTCACTCTCTCACGATCATCAGCTCAATTTTCTCCGCTTTTGATATGGAGCCTGTCATGGATGGCTGTATGATATGCATCCTAAGGATGGAAAGCACTGGGAACTACGAGGGACCTAGTAACTGTTTACATTCTCTGGGTTCATACCTGTTACCTGTTCACCCCATTCGCCCACAAATTTTTCCTCAAAGTCGACAAGGTCCGGAACAACGGTTTATTTGTAATCGTGGGTCGGTGTAAGGAGAAAATGATACGGTTTCCTTCTTCACTCTGTCACGTTCAAATCCTACATTATTCTTAGTGTTTTCTCATATACATCTGTTATCAACAACAATGAACGGTCATGCTGTGCGCATTTTCGTTCATCGGTTGTTTGCAACCATGTAACGTCATTTACAAGCTACTCATGTTGATGTTTACGGTCGGCCGTAACTTATTGAACAGCGAAAAAGCATGCAACTGCTGAGCTGGAATAAATTACACACTGATGAGTCGCAATTAAACATGTTCACTTAAAGTTCCGCGCTCTAGTGAATCATAAAACCGTAAGTGGACTGGGTTTGTACTTATATGAGTCTTCCATACGTCACACAATACGAAACATTCAATTTGCAATGTGTAACAATAGGCTAGCTGACGAATATTAGGTAAGGTTACCAGAAAGGTGAAGGTCGCAGCGAAATATACTAGTTTGAGTATATGAAAATGTAACCCCAGCTGGTGCTAGTGGTCTACGGATTTATCGTACCGGACAAAATAGACAATTGAACGGTGTGCACACTATTCCCAAACACTAAAAGCAAACAAATGCACTTCCCACTCCTAATTTGAGTAGCGGGTGACTGAAACCTAACAACATCCATGAAAACGTGAAAAAGTGTGCAGTGTGTTTTTCCGGTATATTTTTAGACCTCAGTTCCCACGTCACAATGAATCCGTATGAGAAATCAGTATGCCAAAGCAAATTGTTAGGCTTCGGGCAGTTAGGCAATTTGTTCATTGTGCGTTACATTCTGATATGAACTGAATAAGCATGCCATTACCTGATGTCCCGTGTACATTTATGAAAAGCCATTGAAGCTCTCTAGATTCCCTCGTTGTGTTTTGACCCTTTTTAGAGATTTTCTGTTGGAAAACAAGTTTCCTCTGATAACTTCACAGCGATCAATTTTCATAGTGGTCCTAGCCCTATGTGTCCTGGCTCTGTGTGCTAGATTGGAAAGTAGTTGGGTGTGCCCGTTTGGCATTCGTTACCACTTTAGCAAAAGCCAATAAGCCTCAACGCAATGTTTATTCCAACTTTCACTTGCACATCTGCATTCAAAAGGTTTTGTGACTGTTTCACATTGCATTGTTGACTTTTGTAGTCATGAGATTCACAGTGTAGTTGTGACACAATGTTGGCTGTCCGATTTACGGAGAAGAATATTTACTTGACGATTTAGCGGGAGTCCAAGAAATTGTGTTGCAACTGTATACTGAGATATCCTAACGAAAATGATGAATACGGAGGAATTTTAAGTGAATGAACCTGAAAAGCACCTATAAAGTTAAATGGCAGTGGAGTTCTCCAGGTGGTCACATTTCAAGATTAAATCCGCAGGAATGTTTCCTGTCACTTTTGCTAAACATATGTAATTACTTCATCAATTTATCGAAATCAGACAGCCTATAAGCCACACGTTGAACGAAGGCTTGTTGATGGGTGACAGACTCATTACTTCAATCCCTTATTATTAATTCACGGACTGTTTTTACTGTATAAATGATTGAAGACCCAAAGTGGGCCGTATGCTTAAGTTCCATAAACTTCCATTAAGCAGTTCGAATTAAAGCGTTGGAGACAGTTCAGACAACTGTGTAATCTTGTGTTACCCCATCCATAACGAATGTGTGCGTTAAGTGACAAATTATATTATGGCTCACAAAGCACGTAATAATACAGTATGTAATACAAACAACGCTCAAGAGGTTGCAGAACCCCACCATGCATGTTCGAACATACATGAACTAGTGATTTCAGGAATTAACTTTGGTTGCTGTTAAATTCTGTCCAATAGAATTCACTAATTTTCTCACAAAAGTTACGTAAAGGCTTAATGCCATTATATATGACATTTCTGCTGAGCTGTACACAAAATTCTTGCCGAAAATATCACTCTTTTTCTAAATGCGAAATAATTTGACAATTCCACGTAGAAAATACAAAGAAATTTTATATTACAAGAGACGTGAAGATTGGGGTGCACGTTCTCACACTAACCATATGCTTCGGTCAACCACTGGGGATTATGAGCCTCACAGTAAGATTTCTCTTCATCGAATAACAACCGCGCGTTAGCCATCGGTTTTTACCGATCTTTGTAATCAGACGTAGTGGAATACGCGTCGATGTGTCAGATTCATGGAACTTCCGCTGCTTCCCAATCATCAGCCACAACTCCGTAACTAACCAGGGCTTCTTAGTTCGAGTACATTCAAGAACTGCGCGTTGGTGCTTCTCTCTTCCACAGTTTTTATCTGCCTTTCTTTTACGTTTACATTGTTTACAATGAGACTGGACCTTGACGCGATGTGAAGGCCTGCGCATCTTGATGACCTCTTGGGTTAAACTGGATGGTATGTCCGCTACACCGACAGAGTCACTCATACCAGTCAGGCCAATAGGTCGAGGTCTGACAACCAGCAGTCTCCTGATCCTCGCGGCTGAGGTTAGAAGTAGTTTGACGTATTTTTCCGGAAAATGTACCAGTTTTTGTACACTGCAACCCACCAGCTGCCTTGCGATACCGGATTTTGAGCCGTAAGCTTTGGCTGAGAACCCTAATCGTCCTTCTTTCTAGGTCTGGGCATCCTGGCAGTTTTTCAGTTCACATACAACCATGAATATTCACAACACCATTAAATCCATAATGCATCGGCCGTCTTGCAGTATAAACCGGGTTGCCCTATCTACCGCATACAGCAGGGTGGATAGGCGGAAACATGCTACTGCTGATCCCTCCCTCATTGTCCCATTGAATTTAGCTCTCAGGCCCTTCCCAACCCCCTGTTTCTGGTGCGTACTCTGCAGGTCCCACAGTAGATATAGCTAATCCTAGTGTATCGGTAAGTCCCATCTCTTACCATACAGCTCCTGGACTCCCTCTTCCCTTGCTTAGACCTGGAATGTGAGTTACCATAAATGCTTCCAATATTCGTACTCTAAAGCAGATAGGTCAACAGGCCGCTCTCGCACATACGTTGGACTCGTTAAGTGCCGATGTCTGTTGTGTTTCAGAGACTAGACTTCAGAACAGTAGTCACTGTATGGAAGTAGCAGCACGCGCACTGTCTACTCGACACTGGTTATACACTTCAGGTGATTCCACGGTTGCTACTGCCTGTCCAGCAGCCCGACGGCCGCAACCGTATTAGTAGATTGTATTTCTTTTAACAGCAGACGCAAAACCTTCTGAGATCTCTTCATTGTGTCTGCAACTGGCTGTAGTGACACCGGCATCAGGGATATCTTTTATTCGGATATGGCTGCTCTCCTTCGGTCGACATATGCTTCTGATATGGTCATTCTGGCCAGAGATGTGAATGCGCAGATCGGTCGTTTTGGTGAGTCCGAGTCTCATTTCGGTGACAGGTTTCGGGTATCACTACATCGATGGGATAATAGTGGGCGGTTGTTGTATCTGTGCTCTGAGCATGAGCTATTTTTATTCAGCACTAATTTTTGGCGTCATGCACGTCATTGTTATACTTGTCGCACACCTTCTCCGAATCAGGCCAGGTCTCAGATAGACCACGTAGCTGTTAGTTATGGGTGTTGAGGTTTCATTCAGGACTGTCGTTCTCAGTGGTGCACATATTTGGTTTCGGGTTGTGCGTTGATACGTAGTGGTCTCTCCTTTTTGCTGGGCAACGACCTCACTGACAACAACGGTTGGCTGTTGAGAAGGTGGCTATACCATTGACAGAGCATAAGTACCAGACTAGCTTAGAAAGCAGGCTTAGTAGTTCTCACTCCGAAGATCCTGATTGCTACTGGACCGAGATCTAACAGGCCATTCATGAAGCAGGTACTGTATCATGCGGCTTGGGGGGGTTCGTGAATTGAACAAACACTGGATCTCGGGGAAATGGTTGGAGTTGTTGGAAGCTAGACGGAACATTCCTTCTGGCATTTCATACGGAGATATCCGTAGGAAACTGGGGCGTAATCTAAACGCTGATAATGAGGCTTGGTTACTGGGGGGAGTTAGGGAAATAGAGACCACTGTTGTTTCAGGGAAAACACCGGTAGACTCTTTGAGTTTATCCGTGTCACTGGTTCAAGGCGGCCATCTGTTAGTGAAGTTATCGGCGCATTCATCTACACTAATTCCAGGAGGTTAGAGTGGTGGGCGGAACGCTTTGAGGGTTAATTTTGCTGGTCTCCTGCTCATACTGTGTTACTGCCATGGAGTTGTAGTGTAGCGCTTTGGTCGGCAGATTTGGAACCAGCCACAAAGACCGAGGTGCACAATTGTACTTCGACTCTGAAACGTAGTGGGCTGCTGGTCTAAATGACCTCGTGCCGACTTTCTTCAAAGTACTTGGGAGAGATGTTAGTGGAGGCCTTGACTCAGTTGTTTTGATTTGTGTGAACAGCGGAGAACGTCCTTCTATGTTGAGGTTACTTGATAATAGTTCCCGCATTCACTAGAGATCCGAGAATTAACTTGCGATCATTAGCTTGACTGTAGTCATTACTAATGATCTGGCATCCATTATGCTTCATCGACTCACTTCAGCTTGGGAGGTAGGTATTAAAGAAGCACATCCTCGATGGGATATGCGGACCACTTTTTTACCCTTCGTTAAAGTCTGGAGCAGCGTCGTGTGTACAGCCGTCCAACAATTGCCGTATTCTTGACTATAAACGTGCGTTCGATTCGATGGATGAGTTTACGCTTTTAGATTCGCTTAAGCGCAGGGGTGTGCCGAACAAGCATGTGAATGTATTGTCGACGCTTTGCTCGCATACTTCAGTTTTCGTTAGTGTTTACGTTAATCTGTTTGACAGTTTGAACACCAGGAGCGGGGTACTTCAAGGCTGTCGCCTTTCACCATTTTTGTTTAATGTCGCCATGGGCGAAATAATAAAGGACTGTCTCCGCACTCAAAACGCAGGTGTGGACGTACTCCCCGGTGAAAGACTGATTGATTTTGGTTGTGCTGACGACAATGTGTTGCTGTTTGACAACTGTCAAGCGGCACCAACAATGCTGGGTGCTTTTTCTCACTCGGCTAATCACTTTAGAATGCGGTTTGCAGCCTCAAAGTGCTTTTGTAAGACCGCTGTGATTGCGTTGGTTTAATTATGGCTAATGAAGTTGTTGATCGGTTTGTTTACATGGGAAACTCCATCAGCGGCGGCGACGGTGGAGGCGTAGGGAACGAAATGGAAACCAGTATTTCTAAGGCCAGGGCGATGTTCGCGAATCTGGTTCATCTATGGCGACAGAGAGGTACTTCTCTGATGCTTAAGGGTCATGTGTATAAGGTGACAGTGAGGGCTGTGTTACTTTACACCAGCAAAACTTGGACGCTCAGGGTGGAGGACGTGAACCGTCTCCAGGTATTTGACCATCGGTATCTGTGTTCGATCGGCCATACCGAGTGGCACCGATGAGTAAGCGACAAAGAGGTCAAGAAGTGGGTATTTCGTAGTAACTGTCAGTCGAGTTCTCTTGTTCAGTTCTTACGTTTGCACGGATTTAAATGAGTAGATCATGTACTCAGGATACCATCTAGTCGCCCGCCATATCCAATACTGTTTGCTGACGCTACGCCCGACTGGCGCAAGGTGCGAGGTGGACAGATGATGACGTGTCGTGAACAAATGAAATCGTTCACGAAGGGTTTGATCACCGTAGATCGGATTCATTTCCCGGGCTGGGACCCTCGCAACTCACAGAGTCGGTGATTGGAGATGGTGGATGAGATGGCATATAACCGGGCTCTGTGGCGTGAATGTTGTCGTTGTTTGTCCGAGTTGTCTGTGAAGTGAGTGCATTTAATGACGCGGGGCAGTGAAAGCCGTAGGGAAGCTGTCTTGCTGATGACGCCTTACCTTCACTTGTAGCTCGACTGTTTGTTCGCAAGGTGTAGGTACCTTGGTGTTGAATGTTTGAATATGGACATAGGTATCTTTATTAGTTAGGTCCCTTCCCGTCTTTCTCTTTTTTCTTTTCTCTTCCTACACAATGTTTGTCTTTTTCTTCCTGGTTTTATGGAAGTTACTCCTCAGTGGTTTACACTGATGTGTTGCTGTCTATGATGGTATTGATGATTATTCACTACGTGTGGCGCTCAAAGTCAAAGTTAATTTTTTCATGGCCGTTTTCCGTCTTTTAACGTTTTCCACTTTAAACCAATAGACTGTCTGTAATGATGGCTTTCCCGAGAAGATTATCAGTGTCTTCACACATTGGGTCTGTCGTATGCATCTGCCACCCTAGGGTGTCAGCTAAAAGTGGTGACCATGAATCAGCGCATAGAATCACAACCTGTTTGCGTAGTTGCACTGTCGAGCACGATCTCTGCAATAAACAACGGCTATGAGAAATGAAACATCATATGAAGATTTTACGGATAAGATTGTGAAAAGGCTGGAGGCAAATGGTCCGTTTGGAAGGCCAGCCAGGTCTATCATGGCAATCACCTCAGCAGACAAGAAGTGGTTGCAGATTGTGCCTTTAGATTTGGAGTGAGCAGACTTTCAAACAGGACTGTTTCTATTGCCGACGTTTATATTGGACGTTTTGACGAGGAAGCCTAAGCTGTTAACTGTGGTCCATAGTCGCTATCTTCATACTTTTGCTCCCGGAAATATTTTCTTTAATGTTGCAGTGTGACCCTTTCAGCTTTACTCTCTTTTCAAGTCATTTAAATTTCCCGTAATTTTTATTCCCGTTGTCAAACTTGCTGGACCAGTACCGGTGGATACTGAGTTTGTCCGTACTTACTTACCGTTCTGTGTGTTATGTATACTATTGAACTAGACTATCCGAGAATTCGTCTTGGCATTATGTGAAACTGTTTGCATGTTGACCAACGAATACACCTGATATTGAGTGTGTGAGTTGATTGTTATTCGACTTCGCGCTTAACCCCGTTGATATTTTCTTGGCACGTTTGCCTCATACTGAGAATTTCCGCACGCCGCTTTCCAGGTGTCCGGAACTACGACATTTTCCTATTGCGTCAGCAGACTATCAGTGATGGCTTCATCCTTTTGGAGGATTCCGCATCCAGGTGGCACTCCCACGGCTACTGTTTTTAAGAACATCGACAGTGAACACTCATTTTATTTTCTCCACCCACATATCCGTGAACATTACAACAAGTTTATTTTAAACCGATCCAACAGCTAGTCCCACTTTTTTCATTTTTTTCCCTCTCAGTATAACCCGCTGTTCGCCGATTGCTTTTGGAATAGCAGTCGCGACAGTCTGCTCAAATACACCTTCAAAATTATGACCTCCTGGGCCATGGTCGTTGATGTGTGGTATTTGCCTCCAACTCGAATGCGCGCTGATGAAGACGGAATTGAATTTGCCCGACGTGTTCAACAAAGTATTGCACACTGTGGTGGAATGATGAACATCAATTGGTAGGTTCGGATTAGTAAGAACGCGGTGCAACTTTTATGTCTTCAGTTATCACTGTATACTTTAATGGTGGGTGACTTTCTACTGCTATTCGTTCAGTGGATAAATTTGTGTTGTATGCTGGTTTGCATAACTATTCGAGTTAACTTGGCCATTTCCGTATCTCTCTCCAACCGCAACCCAGCGTTGGAACAGTTTGGATGATGTTTCTTTTCCTCCCAAAATGAAATCAGCCGCCCATGTATTGTTGGTCTGGAAGCGAACAAGCATTCGCTGCGGTTCTAAAAGTGATAAGGAGAAGTGACTAATCTCAGTTTTCCTCAGCGAGGTAGTGGACAGCTGCTCCGACCTCGTTTGGTCTCAGTTGCTCTACGCACGCCGAGAAATTGAAATGACTATTTGTGAACAAATGTCTGAGTGGTGATCTGTGCATTTGCCTATTAGACAACGGGACCAACTTTCTACGAATCTCTCTCCAAATTTCTGCCGGGTCTGTGGCGGATACTGGTTAATTTACACTTCAACTACCATTGGCTAGTTTGTTTCAGCCGGTGTGAGCTACAAGTTCGACAGCTGTGGAGACCAGCTCATGTGCTCTCCTGTAGCCTGGGTGAATTTGCCCTCGTTGTCTGTTAGATGACTTGTGAATCATTGTATTTTAGATTTGACCCCTTATCGTGCCTGTTGCTGCTAAGACCCATGAAATTCGAGATGTTCATCGATCACCTTTCTGATGGCCGCTGGATGTACTTTCGAAGGCATTCAAGTGGTCAACTCAAGCCGATTTTGTCCAATACAACGGTCAAGTTGGTCTGTTTCAAAGCTATGCAACCGAAACATCTGTCAACCATATGGTTTCATTCTGTTCCCTAGAACTCCTAGGTTCATAGGGCATATTGAACATCCAGCTCAGTAAAACCACGGACATTTTGCTGTGTAACTCTGAATAAGGGTTCAAACTGAGTTGTTCACATCTCTTGAACGAACCATCATCCAGTCCCAGTACTCACTGTGGAGATGGGCAACTGGAACGCGATGTAATTCAGTGGTACCCTCGCTGACTGTCAATTATGCGGCTGGTAACTCGAGCTCCAGTTGCTCTGAGTGCTCGTAGTCTTGTTTGTCGTGTGACAATAAACGCCTTATGGTTTGAAACCCGTTTCCCGAACTTTCAACGTCACTGCTACATCCATGTTCTGCTCCAATCTTATCGTCTGCTGTTTTCTACTCCAAGTAGTTTCTTGTGTTGTGTGATTCTTCTGTGGAAATCAAAAGTGACTGAATTTCTTTGAATTTTCTTGTCCCCCTACCTTTGCTGAATAGTCAAAACAGTGATCTCCGAATGTGGCTCTTTTGGTATTTTCTGACTTTTGTACACAGCCCCTTTTTGTATACTTGGCTACCGAATCTAAGCGCCACTAAACAATCTCAGTTTATCAGAAAAACTGCCGCTTTTATGGAAAACTGATGGTGTTCGCAATAACGTTTGCTACTGGACAACAAGCACTACGTTTTTATTGGCCAGTCCGTTGTTACATTCCACAACCTTGACTTGTGCAATTCATTTGGTGAAACCCGCCACTCATTCAAGGCTGTTTTAATCAGTTCTCGCATAAATAACTAACCGCTTTTGATTGATTGAGGATGATCGACCACACTTGTGCATGAGGTCTGGTTGGCTTACCTTCTACCTATCAGGAAACCACTACAGTTCAATCTCGTTACATCCTCTTTCTACTGGATCGGTCTGTAACCGTTCCAAAGCCGACCAATAAACGTCAACTATCATATTTTCTATCGGGCTAGCTTCTCTGTCTATCGTTTGTTCGCTTCACGGGTGTTCTGTACATCATTTCTCCACGTTCAGGTCAGGTGATACTGAAAGTTTATATTGTGGTTAAACCTTTATTCATTAATGGGAGTTGCTTGTATGCCGGATAACGCAGCCGGTCGGTCGACCAAGAAACCAATTTACCTCTCGATTGGAGTTCTTAGGCCGTGGATCGGCTCACTGAACAGAACAACATCACTGGCATCGTAAGTTGACTGGGACACACTTTTTGGACCGATTATCGTTAACACCGTTACGTTTTCCGTCAACGTTGGATATATCGGCAACCGTTGACCGATCAAACCTGTCAGCATAATTTCAAGTTAAGTTCGACAGAAGTTAGTTCCAACAAAACGGACAGATTGACAATCACGACAACATGAGTCCCAGTTCTGTCGATATTACCAAATTCAGCAAAACTTAAAAAGAACAATAAAACACATCTGATCGAACAATGACTTACGTGCTTTTTCGAACGTCCGAAGAAACCGGGTCGTAAACATGCGACCTTTGAACGTCCATGGTCTCCATCAATATTGTTTATTAGCAATTGTTAGTTTGACACGTTCGGTAATTTAGAGAGAATTCAACTGTGGGCAGGCTGTTTCTGTCCCTGTTTCGAATCCAATCAAAGCATCGATTCTTCACAATTGGGTCGCTTCTAAAATGTTTTTTGTGTCAACAGCAGCTAAACCTCTCAATCGAGTAAGCCAGACGCAAGGTGACAAAATTATCTGAAAACTGTTTGGTGTTTTCACAGTTCGTTCCTGACAAATCTCATTTCCGCTCTATTTTGCCTGGCGTAAAGAACGCATGTGAAAAGATAGGGTGAACGATATTTAAACAGATGTTCAAATTGCCCATCCTCATTCTGTTCACATATGACGTTTTTCTAGGACATGACTTCATAGCTTCTCACAGAGCATTTGCAGTTGTTCGACTACATTCTCTTATGATGACCCATATTAATGAGAGGGAAGCTGACTGATTTTCATTCGGTGGAACCAAAATACATTTTCTTGTCGAGAACTGCAGTCAGGATCAGTTTAACCTTGATATTATCATATGATGCTTGACTGGATCACTCGTAAAATTAAATTACAATTGAACGTTTGTGTTGTAGGCCAAAACTCAGACACCAGGACGCTTGGTATATGGAGTATCCAAAGCACACATCCGATGATTACTTCGTCCCTCCATAACCTTGCTCAGTGACCCGTTGATATCAAACCCTGTGAGGAAAAGTTAGGGGTGCATGCGTTACGACACACTTTAACTCTTCTCAAACATAGCGAAAATATAGTTGTAATGTAATTCCACAGTACCCACCTAGTCCGTGTTCACAAATGTCCTTTCGCACTAGACGTTCGACTTTTCACATGATTCACTGAACGCAAAAAACTGTAACTTCAGAGACAAAAGTTCTAAACAGATTGGCGTTTCCGCGATTGGAGGTCCTCTTGGATTAATACCGATTAATTTTTTTGTGTTAAAGATTGAGTGAGAAGCAGTGGCGTTCACTGAGTTATATCGACGATGTTTTAATCATAGTTAACAATAGGAGCAGACTCAGTGAGTTCTGGATACGCTGGTGTCATTCACGAGTGAGTCAGAAGGAAATATTCGTTCGCCGTTTTTCGATGTACTGATCACACGCATTTCAGTAATTGCTTACCAAGGAGCCTTCGTGAAAACACTTCATGCTTGAACACACCTAGTAAGGAATACTGACTTCTCACCCATACCTTGCGATCGAGCGATTGTTGTGACAACTTCAATAAACGGTATGTGGAAGAAACAGAGCAAACAATATAGGTAACAATTGTGCCAAGGTAAAACGTATTTAACTTGCCGTACGAAGTGAACAGTATGCTGCACTTAACAAATCAACGACTCATGAACAGTGACTAAGAAAACCTACAGCGCCGCCAAACTGACTGTACTGATTGTGATCAGAAATTTATCGCTTTCATCATTAAACAACTTCTGTCCCTAACGCATCTCATGGTTTTATGTGCTGCTGCGGTCAAACGTACATAGGTAGAACTGGTGGGTAAGACACGTACCTTGAATAAATGAGCATATTCCAAGATGGTTAGCAGGTAGAATACCTCGTTCAGGTATACGAACCGGTGAGCATTTCCACAACGTTGCTCCGTCGGTTACCAAACCCCTGTAAGAACTGTCCACCGTGCGGAGTCAAAATCAACGTCCAGTGTGATAGTGCGTGATAGAGATTATCTATCGCTCAAGTTCATGGAAGCTTTGGTAACTGCTGAGCGTCAGCCACAATTGTGTGTGCAAAAGCCACTGATTATGACTGAGATTATCATGGATTCAATGTGCGCGTTGGCATTACACACTTGTGCTGTGATTCGCATTTTTGTACGAGATGTTCGCAAAGTTTATGCCGTACATTTTATCAGTGTTGAGGACGTGAATGCTAGATGTAACCCACTAGATAATTTTACTTTTCACGTTGTTTAATTAGGCGACCTGTAAAAAAATATATCAGCCGTTTTAACCAGTCGTTATTGAGGAGTAATTGAGATCGGTCGATGACAGGTGTAACAAAAACATGCGGATGGTGTTTCTGTACCATATGGCGCACGAAGCGCCATTACGCTTGTCGAAAAACTGATTGACTGAAACTTAAATCAGCGTTGATTTCCATCTCCATAGTTTTATACATTTGGTTTCTGATGCGACTTGTCTCATGGATTCCCACTCCAAATGTCTGGATCACCGTAGCCTTAATCTAGGTTCAGCCACCTTGGCAGCAGCGAACCACGTGGCGCCTAATGTCTCCCTTTTTTGCTGTTTTCCTCGTATGATTTATGTTCATTTAGGTTTATAATGTTTTCAGAATCCGCACCGTATTTTCTTCACTATCGAATTAACATAAAGCATGAAATTTGGTTTGTCCTAACACGTCTCATGAGTACCCGCCCTTTATCACTAACAAACCATTTTTTGTCTGTTGGATTATTCAGTGCGAAATAACGCACGCGAACACATATTTGGAAGGTTCACTAGCCACACATTACCCCCGAATGAATTTGAAGAACGCAACGAACGTCATCTAGAATATATGCCTAAGCATCACTTCGTTCACTCTTTTCATTTACGTACACTAAATGATTTGCAAACATTTTGACGTTTGGGGCTTGATTTCATTGGACACGCTCTTATCCAAAATGGTTATCCAATTCGTCTTATCGACATGCATTCTAAGCCGACCAGCCCTCACAACAGTACCATAGAAACCTGTGTTCATATCTTTATCTTACAAAGAGGACAATGTGACACTCTTCGTGGGACATAAAATGAAACCAACACTTGATCGCACCTTTACGTTAACCAAGCTCATTGTGTTGCACCGAACAACTCACAATGCGTCAACTCGAATAACGAATTCGGTACCCATAGTCGTCAAATCAAACAATATATGTATGAATTTACCTGTATCTGTGGTTTTCAGTACGTTGACCACATTTTGAGGGTATTCCACATTCGGATCTTACAGCACTTTCGAAGTGGCTTCTGAATGCCAAAAGTGGAACTCCAAGCAGTGCAATTACTGGGCATTTGCAGGAGCCTTACTCTCAAGTATTGTGTGTTGTTCGTCAGACAATGAACAAACACGCTTTAGTTGTTTGTGAAGCGCTTCTTGTGTACTGTTGTACGTTCAAAAACATTGTAGTGAACCTATCGCACTATCCTGGTAATGTTACGTCGATTGAATGTTTTTTATTCTTGTTTCTCTCTCCTTATTCCTTGTTTCCACCTTACATCTTCATTCTTATTTGTTGTCATTATTTTCAATCGCATGACCGAAATATCACTGATCAGTTCGAAAGTTTCGTCCGTAGGCAACTAGACGTCGAAATGTTTGTACATCATTTTACGAATGTGTTTGGAAAAAGCGGATGAAATGTTGTTTAAACCTACATCTTACATGAAGATCTGCATGTCCTTCAAATCTCACATTTACCTCGTGTGAAAATCCTCCAATTTGTTCATTATCACTTACGTGCTACAGCTGAACAATCACTTACAATAGACTTTAAAAAATTACAAATCACACTTGTGAGTCAGAAGTGAGAAGCTTCACACACGGCTAAGAAAAATACGCTAGGGTAATTTGCATTTCTCGGTCACGGAATATACCTGGTTCTCGTTCTTGACCTGCTACACTTGCGCTCGTCGATACTGTTCGTGTAGGTCGCGCATTTACCAATTTACCGATTCTCACACGGCCTACACATCCCTCACAAATTCGGTCGACTGAATTTTATGCTTTGTGCACCATGCACGACTGAATAAAATAATGAGGAACATAACCTTCATGAATTCGCCGTGGGAATCACGGTGTCCTTGGTCTCGTTTACTGATACTTAGTTGGTCCAGCTTTGATGAAGATTAATGCAACCACTCATCTTTCTTGATTTTGATTAGCCCTGTGATGTGTTCTTGTTGTATCCGATGTTGCGATTTCGACGTTGCCAATGTCGAATGTCAAAACGCCTGCATTTTCGCAGTATTACAAGTGATTCAGTCCTGGTGATCCAAAAGGTGTGGTCTCTGACGGAGGTCAGATAATCTAACGAACCAAATTTAGCAGTTCTATAGATGAGACCCAGTTGTGATAGGTATGGGTTTCGACTGGACTCGAATCATTGACAGGAATTTAGTACTCTGACGCGACAAACGCTTTGCTATTGGAATTACGATTTCATTTTAAGGGACCATAAGGTTCACATTTAAACTCAGTTAGCACTCATCTTGTGTAACTTGGAATCCACCAAATGATCCAAGGGAGTGACTGTCCCGGTAGGATTTCTTAGGTGATTTACGCTGACGCCGTCCAACGTTATCATTAAGCATTGAACTTGTATTAAAGATAATTAGTGTGGTAGATTTGTGGATTCAAATAATATTCAATTGTGGAAACTCTGGATAGTCACTTTCCTGATAACTTTGATGGTTCCAACGCGATGTAGGGGAATGGGTGGATAATTGATTCCACGTGTGGGATTTCTGAGTTCTCGGCGTGGAGTCCTCGCTCAGTTGTTACAGCGCCTACTGCGTCTGGACATTTTGCTCCTGGCACTGGTTTGCGTCCAGCCGAAACGCAGATTGCTCACAGTTATTTCTTTCAAATGAACAAATCTGTCGAACCACTTATCAGTTAACAATCACCACTGAACGCCCTTGGTAGGTCACACCAGTGCGTTGGGATCCTATCATGAAGTTTCTGGTCATTCTGGATGGACTCCATTGGATGGCTTGGTCATGTGTTCCATAAAGGCTAACTCGGTCCTCATGTAATTTAGTGTGCCATATGGTGACAAGGTGTACACTAGTATGTTTCTAGTTCACTTCGGAAGACACCAACTAATCATATTCCACTGCTAGCCACTCAAATGGTTCTCACCCCATATCACAAGTTCACCATCAGGTGACATTATTTTCCACCAACTTCCTTTTTGATGGTCACTTTCCTCTCGTTTTTCTTTACAACCACTGGACGAATCTTTCTCATCAAGTTATCAGTCAGTTGTGTTCAATGATAAGGCCCGACTGCGGTGTATGAAGCTGACATTTCTTTTATGCGCTTATTTGTTGTATCGCGACAGGTTTGAATTCCTCTTTCATCAGGTTACTTACTTACTATCAGTTGGCTATGACTTTATAGTAACTGTTCTACATTTTGATCTTAGTGTAACTTCAGTCATCTGCTACTTTGTTGACTGAGTGGAATTGGTTGGTGTGTATTGATACGTTCAACCACGTTCCGTTCCTGCTGCCCTTTTTTCAGGGATGGTGAGCTAAAACGCCGAAGGCCGAAGGATACGCTCAAGCTCGCGCAACAACGATTCATCAGTCAGTACCTCATTCGGCCAGATACATGATAATCGAACGACTCACGTACGGACCTGATCTTGCTCTCTGTATTGTCCGCACGTTCAGTTTATAATCTAGTCTGACGGTTGATTTGACGCCTTATTCTGTGTGACAGATTATTGATTTTCACGTTGCTTTGGCTAACTGTTCTCTCTTTTTTTTTACCGCAGTCGATTGTTTTGCATTCACGTCGTATGCCAGTGTTCATTTGTCATCTTTCTGGTCAATCAGCCCTTCATGTAATATGATTGCTCTGGTAACTTTTCTCAAATAAGGTTGGCCCACCTGGGTTGGATTTCTGTTCGGGCCGATCGATTAGTTTTCACGCGTTCTTGATTCCTCAGTGTTTCTAAATGTTTTCTATTTATCTGTCTATAAATACATACATTTATTTATTTGCCCATTGTTACGCAGTTTTTTCAGCTGGTTGTTTTGCACTGTTCCGGGCCGGACTGAATAACGACCGAGCATGTGAGGGCGCATTACGTCTGTTTAGTCTAGGCTACTGCTAAATTTCAGTGAAATGTACTGGCAGTTGGACTTAACCGTCAGCATACCAACCGTTTTTGTTTCCACTCTTTATCCCACAAGGTATCTTCTACCAAGTGACACACCACTTTAGTTACCAGTATGCTATCCGAACTTGGAAGCAGTTGTGGTAACCGGGCCGTTGACCTTGCCACCAGTTGATCAATTGCCAAGGGATTATCAGGTAGTAACGGTTATGGTCGTTAACTCCGTGGTTTGAGGTGGTACAATTGCTTTAAATATTATATGTACACATATCGGCGTGCCGATTTTCTAATGTCTGACTGAATAGCAAAGGTGCAAATGGGCAGCCTAGAAATACTATTTTGATTGGACTGTCTGATGCTGCTACTTTTACACAAAGCACTATCCGCACTGCCTTCCTTATTCAACCGCAGATTTCCGTCTGCCTTCATTTCAAACAGACATCACACTCGAGTTTCATTTTCTTATCATCGTTTGTCAGTACATATGTTGGTCCAGCCTGTTCATCTATCACCTGATTGATTACCAGTGCATTCATCTCACCGTATCTGATTGAAACTTCAAGTGGGAATGTTCAAATAGCCGCTTCACATGGGCAGCTCTCAGTGTTGTCTAATCGGATTCGAGAAAAATCACAATTACTGTCTAGTGGTCTTATACACTCATACATTAGTCGTTACATCCCTTAATGTTTCCTCACTCATAATCCGAACCACGGCCTCCAAGGTGCTTCGGCTAAGCTACAAGCTTTGCTCAGTCGCGTGAAGTGCGACTAACGTCAGTCGAGTGTTATGGTATGCCCAATCTGGGACCCTCTATCTCAGTCTGTAGTGATATCCTCGTCGGTAAATTGCCCTTTTTGCGAGGAATTGATATTACATTTGTGACCTGATTCAAAACGACGTTGCTTAGTAGACAACTTTGAATTGCGGTAGTACGTCTGCTCCGGTGCCAGCAACTAGTTGCTTGCTGAAGTACGCCTGTTTCTCGCCTCATTGTTCAACTCTGACTGGTACTTCCTTTTCTATATTTCCACGTCATCTTGTTTTAAATTTCTTTGATACTGCTTCTGAAGTAAGCCTTGTGTTAATTTCCCTACTCTTACGCTCCTTTCATTTCGTCAACAGAACTGTCAGATATCACAAGCTTACTCTGTCCCACAAAATTCGATCGTTGTCCACGTCTACAAGCCTCACGTATCAGGAACCGCGAGTCGAATATAAAAATACTGTTAACATTATCGTCGAACTTACACAGAATAGGATTTGGAATCTCAGTCGGACTATCTGTATTTATTGGATTCAGACGAGAACGAACACGGTCAGAGGGAGTGCTGTTTTGTGGGTGAGCATCAGGACACACTTGCATTAAAAGCCGTGAACTCCTTTGAGGAGTGAAACTATTTCCACCAGGACACTGCTGGAGTTCAGCTTAAAGATTTTCCAATATTGCTAATGATATACATTCAAATTTTTTCCAACAGCTGGGCAGCAGAATTCAGGTGTGGGAGGTGGACAATTCTTTTGGTATCAAACAATCTTTCTGTTGAAACAACTTAACTGAAGAGACTACACTCAGAGGACCCGGAAACTGAAATCAGCCACTGTTTCTGAGTTATGAGCGTCGTAGCGCTTTGTGACCGTTTTCTGTCGTGAACTTCCTGGTGTGGGTGGGGTAATTATTTATGAGTCTGCGTGTGATGAACAAGCTTATATCAGTAAAGTGATTGGCGCGCATCAAAGTGGGATAGTTTTGCCGCGATGATAACTCCGCATACACCAGTACAGCTGAAGTCCGTTATTATCACATAAATGTATTGTTTTCTCGATGATAGGCAAGTCTTATGGCTTGTTTTCAGTGAATTTCTAGTTGACCAACATCTGAAACACCTGCATTTACTGACCGTGCATTACCGGTGAGGTCACTCGGTGAGGCAACACAAGTCTTTCAGGAGGTATGCCAGACATAGTCGGATAACACGGAGTTGACACGCTGAACAAGTACGTATATTGTGTTTACCTAGATAAATCAAGGTATATGGCATAATGATATATATACTTATATATTCTTACAAGTACCCGGTAAACTAATTTCACTGTTCCATTGTTGAGGTTTTTACGAAAAATAATGCATAGGGATCCCGGCATATTCAAATTAACTGACCACATCTTCGACTTAATCGCTTAGGAGTACAACACCACCCTCGGGCTTATGCACTTTCCAAGATAGGGTCTACGGTTTGTTGGGAAAAGTCAGTTATTTCGAGATTTTCTTGATAGATACTTTGTGATTCTGAATGTCATCTTTTTGCGTTAAAAAGGGCATTATCTCAATTTTGTCGCACATTGCTCCACTGCCTTCCGCTGGGCTGATTCCACCTATATTGTATCAGGACACCTCAGGAACAGTCAAAACCCATGAATACACAGGTGCCGGTCCGCTGTTGTCTCTAATTTAGGAACGAATACATTGCCGTTCGGAGATCAGGGCCATCTGTGTTCTTTTAGGGCTTGTTACATTTTTGTGGTACGCATCCGTATATTGTGTCTTCGTGCGCGACCCATCGGCGGATTTCATCGGAACGTGACAACTTTGCTCACAGGTGACTGTAGTGTTTGTGTAGTACTTCCAAATGGAATTTCAAAACTAAATCCGTATTTCTGCCAATAACGTCTGTTGAGTAGTCAAATGTTTGGTCGACGTAAATTGAACCTCATTCACAATTGATGGCACTCTGTTAGATTTCTCAACTGTCTGTTTTCGAAACTACATCCTGTGGTTCAGGTTCGTTCCTGCAGAGCCCAACAATAGTGTATGTTCATGCTACAGTCGAGGTTTGAATTCCGGCCATTCCTCAGTTAAGCAACCACGTTGACCGTTGTGTTGTCTACCCAACATTAAGCACAAGTGAATTATCGTACGCAGACGCTCAGTCACACTCACTCGTGAGTGCTGCTCAGATTGCTCTGTCACCTTGGGCAGATAAACAGTTACCGCCATTTACCACCATTTAGAAACTTGAAGATTAAAATGTACGAGACAAGTCGACCTCCGATTTCATTAAAACTGCCAGGTGACGTTTTGCATTATGAGTGAAGTTGGTTGAAAAGTCCAACAAGGCTTGAGAATTATGATGAAATGTGAATGAAGTTCAATTTAGGTTGATATCCTTAGCTCTAATGAACTCCTTCGAACACCGTGACACCCTTATCACATGCTTAGTATGGTTGATCTCAAACTATGGGCCTATTTGCCATTTGCAAATTTAGTACTTTTGAGTTGTTTGACTAAGGTAGGCGAAAGACTCAGCTTGCGATTTTAAATCCCTTCGCATGCTCTCGTCAGTTGCAAATGTGAGTCGAGGGTGGGAATGAAAGTGTTTTTAAATAAAACACCAAAGGTATAGCTGACTTTGAAACATGATTGATACAGATAAATCAAGTGAGACTCGACCCATAGATGATTTTGGGCGCATATAGCAGGCCAACCAGGATAGCTTCACGACACTAAACTTTATGGGTTGTGATCACTCATCAGGACGGCGGACCACAGTACAGTGCTGCTTTACGATGAAGGATGCATTAGTTTGTGTTCATTAAGTGTTACTCACCGACGTTTTGCTCTAACCCATCTCAATCGTCTTGGCATCTCTAGCTTATTCTTCGATATTTATGCTTTATCGGTATAACTGCTTTCACAATTACCGCTCTTGTGACCACAAAAGACGTTTGGCCTGCATTGTTTGTTGCGCTAAATCCTGTACAGTTTATGCTAAAACATAGGACCACGAAAACATACATTCATTCACACGGCTGACGTGTATTCACACACATCGGGCAGCAATACATTGTCGCTCGTCCTGATGGCATTTCCTCCATAGCGCGTACATACTATTCCAATAGTCGCTTCTGGTTCAACATCATTTTGGCGTTGACACTTACCCTTTAGTTCCCAAATATGTTCTCAAACTGTGAGTAGTGTACTATACACAAACAAAGCTGCCCATTATACAACACCTGTACAGTGACTCTAAGAGAACCTAAGTATTCGTTGTTTGGTTCGACTGTAGAGACAATCGAATGGTTTTTCACACTGAACCTTTGCCTAAATGCGTATATTGTGGTCACCTTTGTACGGACGCTTGATGTCGGCTACTTTCTTAAGTATTCTCACCGTCGGTTTTTTTACGTGTCCGCTTCCTCTATTTCTTGACTTTGAAATGGCGGGACCTATCACCAACATGTTGGTGCTTTCCTTGGACAGAAGCGTTGAGTTCATCTTTTTACACAATATATTAACGAGATAGATGAATGAACGTTCAACTTACGAAAAGAAATTGTGTTGTGTTAACACCTATCCTAGCAAGTGTAATGCTTACACTCCGGTCCAAAACTCAGTCGTATTCCTTCTCGTAACAACAATCTTACTTCAGGATTGCAAAGAATATTGTCAATTGTGGCTTTTATTTCAACATATAACATAAGGAATCATCCAGTTTTGGGAAGGTCCGGCATTGATAAATCTCAGAGTTATGTTATTCAGCATTTCAGTTACCAGTTTCTGAGTGGGTCTGGCAGAGTGTTCTCGAATGTGATGTCGCGGGTAAATCGCACATGAAGAACTGTGTTCAGCTCTGATTTCAAGCTAATCTTTTGGCCAGCCGTTGTAGCCACGTTGTCCACTCAAGTCTTGATGCAATTTTTTCAAAACCGATAGCATTCTTTAGAATCCTCGTCAATGTCACCGAAGATGTACACATCAGACAAAAGGCTTACCGCATCTCACCCTGAATTTTTATGCTTCACACTCTTGTGAACATCAGTCGGTTCACCAACTTCGATATTGAAGTAGACACTGGCAAATTTACTAGGCACCTGGGGTCTAGTACCCTCTGAGTTGTCCTGGACTCACTATTTAACAACTTCTCACGAAAGTGGGAGTACTTTTGACGTTACTTCTTGACATCGCCCGTGCAAAATTTCGCACACTTCAACGGTCTCACGAACAACGATTCAGTATTACTTGACCGTTTCGTGTTTAGTTAACAGCATGAAGCACTCAAGACTGTCATTCATACTTTCGTGATAATCGATTATACTGTTTAAGATTCTTTGGCGTTGTAACGTGCATCTATGAAAAATACTCAAACTTCAATTCTTCTAGCGCAGGTGCTTCGTTTCGTTATTTTCTTACGTTCTTTCACCGGTAGTTCCGAACACGAAGCTGCTTCACAAATAAATCAAAGTTCAAAGATACTTTATTCTGCTGGTGATTTTTCTCAACTTTGTCATTTCACTTCATTAATGATCAACTTGCTGTTCGAAGAAGAACGGTGCGTGACGTGTAGCAATGAAATAAAGCCTAAATTCATGTATCCAGCTGACATTCGCCAGTACTCACACAGTACACACGAAAACTGACAGATTACAACTGTTCACCTTTGGGAGATTTTAACACAATTATACTGGATGTTTTGACTTTTGGTATATCTGTGAGCGTTTACATGACTTAGTTTCAGATCACCATCCCCAGTTTGTTCATCTGTGTTCTAATTAGTTCCCTCATCATCATACTATTTGTTCCGTTTATGTCTTTCCTACCGGCTTCTGGTGATAATCTTCATTTCAGTTGTGCAAACTGTGCGGTTTTTTTTAACTGAACTCCCAATTCTACTTCTTCCCCCCTTTTCCTCATTCAGCTAACTAAAGAGATTATCTGAAATGTCGGAGGTTAAAATCACATTACATGCTGTTCCATTTTTTTAGTTCCTCTGTGTAACACTTTCGTTTCTGCTGATGAACAGTGATCACATAAGGACTGATCTGTGCTGGGTAACCTAATGTTGAGTTGTGTCGTGATGTTACGTGCCTTCTCTGAATAAAAATCTAGAGGAACGCTATTGTCATTTTGTGTTCGACGTTCTAATGTATGTATTAACTTGAGTACTCACTGTTTTGTGCAACCGAAAGCTCATTCTGCAGGAAGTCGTTTAGTTGGTTTATCCGCGGGTAACCGCTGTTTTTGCTTTTTTTAAGTTCTTTTCTTCCACAACACATGGCCGTTCGTTTCGCTGGCTGTTGTGTGCTTCCCACTTGATATTCTGTCTGGTTGCTCATTTCTGCGTATGAATCACTTTATGTCATACTTTGCATACCGTTTGCAAGACCTACACCTCTTGCATGACGTTATGGTTAGCTTATTACCGATCGTTAGTTGAAGCAATTCAGTAGTTATTCACAAAACAAAACAAGCAGTTGCTTTCTCCCTTGCATATTATCAAGGTTTTTAGAATTTACAGGCGTAATTTCAAGTTAAACATCACGCACATTTGGTCGCAGTCTTCGCCTAGAAGGTTTAATTAGATCAGAGATTCCTATCTGTTCCGAAAGTTCTGATCGCTAGCTTATCGATTGGAGTTAACAACACAGTTACTGTGTCTCCTCTCAAGACGATAGGGCAATCTGATCATTGTTCACAAGCGAAAGTGTTTGAGTGTTCAGATTTGATTATTCAGTCATGTCCAATATAGAGTCAAGGGTGCAGTGGCCAACACGGTTGCTTCATGAACGCGTGGCCAGAGTTCTGACCCCAGCCGTAACATGGATATGCACTACTGACGAGCTCTAATGAGAGCGAAACTCGAACCCAACACTAGTTTTTGAAAGAAGCTGGATGGAAAGTCCATCTGACTGCAAAGGCTACGACCAAATGTGATTGGTGTTCAACTTGAATTTGATCAACTCCCCGACTACTCATCGGTAGTCACTCCTTTTGAATGCAAATCGACTGACTCATAATCGCATTTTAAGTTACAAACTGTTTCGCACAATGCTTACATTCATCTTTGAAATGAAATTCATCTGTTTTTCCTGATGAATATGGGTATGTAATCCTTGTTTGCCCAGACACTGATTTTGCGGAAGTTGGTTGTAAGTATTGTTTTTGTGCTCCTCAATGACCACATTACTTACGTTTATTATCTCTGCAAATTAAAGAGTCGGGAAACCTTTCTATTTCGTTTCCCTCAAGAGCTAGCAGTATTCAACAGTCTTTATCCAACAGTGTTTCATGTAAACAGCTGCAACGAAACTTATCTGTGTCTGTCAGCCATCGCATATTTATGCATGGCCTGTTGTGTATCAAATTCATCGATACAGTATTGGCCTGTACGGATTTTTCGCCGCGTCTCTTTGCTGATGCGCTCTTCGGAACTTCAACCTTAGATAAGACACTCGTCATCAAGCGACTCCACTGTGACATTCGAATTATCTTTTATTGGACACTTTCATTGAAGAAGCCAAAAGAAGATCTTAAGGGCCTGTATTGAGCTTGGTCCTGCCTAGACGGTAACATCATAATGGTCTTACTGAATCGAACCCATCTTACTTAAATGCTAATATCGGAATGAATCAGTCAAACACGTGTGTAACCACCACAAATCACTCTGGCAAGATAAAGGTCCTATTTACTTTCATCTAAGGAACCCACTGAAAAGCCAGTTCACTAACGGACTGATTTCATCAACAGCACCAAACCGCTGATCATAAGTGATCTCTGAGATGCACTGGTAGTGCCCATTAGACATTATCTCATGCAAAAGAGAATTGGCGCATCATATCATACATCTCGTTGCCGAATCTGAACATTTGAGATTAATGACTCGACTGAAGCAACTGTAAATTAGTTTAAAGGCTCTTCCTCCAGAAAATGCAATAATAATGAACCATCTTTTATCAGATTTTGGAGGTTCATGAGACATCGAACTAGAACAGAATCCTATAAATTATAGGTCTTCTAGTGATATCATCTTAACTTTGATCCAGATTTCAAATAACACAGCGGTTATAACATTCTTCTACTAGCCGGACGTCAAGGTGATATCCGGCCATTCAGTCATTATCTCAACTCGCTTGTACTCATAATACTCGCACATAAACAAATACTGAAAAGCTTAATACAACCAGATCATTGACTGGTTTATGTATTTTAACCGGAATAGTTAGCAGGTATTAGTAGTCACTACCTCGAATTTCGGTCGTTCCTCACTGTTTGATAGTTCTGTAAATGCTACAAGTTGCAAACCAGAGTCACTGAATAGTATGTTTCCTTTGCAGTATTCCGTATTACTTGAATCTCTTAAGAACAGTCTTCCTGAAACCCCTTTATGAGTAGTGACCGTGCATCTATTTTGGCGACCTTGACACAAGCACACACGTCGGGTTTCATGAGAGTAAAGTTCTCTCGCACAGAGAGAAATGTACCCACCGCCGCCTGCACATAGTTTTTCCAGCTGTAAGCAGCATTGTGTCCATTATTCTGTTTGAGTTTTGAATGTCAAAATCAAAATTTCAACAGGTACGTTTAACGTTGCTTCTGAATTAACTTTTAAAGAAGATTGGTAATCAGCTTGTTAAAGTTACAGCGATGATGATGCTGAACATTCGTCTACTTGGGTGAATGAACCCATAACTTGGTTCGACTCCTCCACTATGTTGTGTAATTGTGTTACGCTTTTCACTTGATCATTTGAACATCCATTAGGTTCAGTGGGAATTCTTCGAGTTTATTGTATAGTCCCACATTCTGGGGTTTCTTGAAGCCAGATATGAACGATATTCTTCCTGCATCACTCTTACAGTTCGGGCCTTAATGACTGGTTGTCCCTACTTTCATTTGGGACCTGATACACCTATCCTTCTGTCCACACCAAGACTCCTTCTTCTGTGGCTCCTTCAGCCGATTTCTACAGACGTAATCCTCACCCTTTTGGAGTAGACACTAAACTACACCAATAGTTTTTATCGATTGCCCATCGTATCATCCAGTGTATTTTATAATTTAAGCTCATTTGATTAACTGTGTGTTGTCGGTAAGTCTGAGTATTTTAAGAACTAAAACTTTATCTCAAAAATGTGTGCCAAGTGTATCGATTTTATATCCTGACGTGCCATGCTGACTTTCATACAGTAATACACTGTATTATGAAAAATTGCGCTCAGCCGTTTCAATCTCGAGAACTTCGTATTGCACTATCTACTGCCAACTGCGATAACCTACATTTGATGATATCCGCAAAGCTTCTTAATTTGTCCCGTAAGTTTCGTTTTTTAACGCAATCAGAATAATTTGGGTCGTCCATCGTTAAAACACATTTTCTACGTCTGACCATCTAGGTGGTTAGGTCTGTTATTTTCTGATCACATACCAAACTGTGTGCCGCCTACTGAAGGTCGTCCTCTATTTTCACACCAGGTTGGATGACCTCTGCGTAAAATTACTTACTTCAGAAAAACCTAACGAGACTTCTGTGTTTACCGTAGCTTCATTCAACTCAAAAACCATTGTGTCCAAGAGTTTAATGCGTTACCATTAACAAAACTAGAAAATAACTAGGCAGTGGTCTTCAAATGCCCCTTTGTATGCACTGTTTTCAATCCCGGTCATCGATTTGCACCATGACTACACCAATTGAATTGCATAACTGTGCGTTTCATCCGATTAAAATGTTTCACCTGATTAGTGTTGCTCACTTGTTTTCTGTTCCTCCATTAGGCTGTAATAAACTGAACGAATACAAGTCAGTCGATATGACTGCTTTGCGTTTCGTGTGCAGATCTGACAAAAACATTCAACTACCCAACGATTCGGGATCGGTCTGCTTAGTGTCCATTCGAATTTCTCAGTAACTATCAAATCCATTCTCACGGGTAACCACAGAGTCTGCTGTGTTAGCTGGAAATCGGCAACTATACTTTACTAGCAATCAAAAGCAGACAAGTAAAAGACACTTGCTGTAACCATAATTTATGCACCATACATTTGTTTAGGGTAAACCACTATAATTCGTGAATAGGTGAAGCCATTTTGGCAAACAAACTATTACTGTTATGTGCAAACAAACAAATGAGATAAGCAACAACAAACGGGTAAGTAAACATGGTGAACACTTCTATGCAACGGTTTACAAATAAACATGTGAGTAACAGTTGTAAAATTTATGTGTGGATTAATCGTAGAACTTCAGTCAATTTTCTGTATCGATTTGGTTTGTCATTCAAATTCAACCACGTAGGACGGATGTCACATTTCGGTATCCGTGTGGTAGTATTAGAGCTTAAAAATGAACAGTAAAATGGCAAATGAACAGCCATTAACATCAAACTTCCGTCTAATTACCGTCTTACCTAGAACAATGGTATATCAAGGAATTTCCAGTGGAAAATTCGTTGCGTTGTTCTAGATAGCATCTCGTACTAATTGATCTCAGTTGCTTAGTATGGACGCGGAATATGACGCGTTAACTAAGAACCAATAAGGACAATAGCTCAGATTTGATCGTTCAACAGAATCGTAGTCATGGTACATGAACAATTTCTGTCGGTCTACTTCACCTCAGTGTTGACAATTCAACATACTTCAACAAATTAATCATCTAGACTGATGCCTCTGACTACGAGTTTAAGCCGTAGGTAGTCTTGTAAATTTCACTAACCGATTGTTCGATTAGTCTCCAGAAACAATTAGTGGAGGGTAAATATTTTGATTGAAAGACACACCAACAAAAACATTCAAATTATTCAACTTATTAGACATTTAGTGTACATTCCGGCTTTGTACACCAAAGAAAGCGACCTCTGGACCACGTTCTCAGATAAGCAATGATTATTGCAACTGGTGTTTATCTGGGACACTGAAGTGATACAAGATAACTATTTGATCGTGGTTGTCGGTGTTTCTGAGACCCACCATTTCGAACCGATCGAAAGACTGACAGACCTGGTCTGCTCGACGCGAACGTCTTCACCCCACACACACTTGACCTTGGGCCAAGAATTTCTGGTATGAGTTGATGATGTGGGTGTGAACGTGAGGCAGTAATATGGACCAATCATTGGGGTACACGGGAAGACATACGCGCCCAGTAAAACTGGTCCTCTACTCAAACGCCAATAACCCGGTCAATATAGTCGGACAATCTCTCAGTTTGCGCTGCAATGTATACAGCGACTGCTCTGGTTAATCAGGTAAGCAAGCAATTTATACAGGATGCTTCTGACTTGTCTCTCGCCTAAAAATTGCAGATAACCATGTTTTGGGGAACTCAAACGTGGTAAACTAGGCTGAGCTCAAAAACCTCACCCCTCGTACGTTTTGCTGGTTAATGTCAGTAATGATTTTCTTCGCTTACCTGTTCAGTGCTCATGTCAAATTCGTGTGACAGTGAGCACCGCTCGTCAGACTTATTTGACTAGCCTGTACGAACTTCCGTTCAGGCCAGCTGATGGCAGTTAACACCTAGTTAGTTAAGTTTGGCGCTTTGTAATTATTCATTCCATCAGTATATTATTCTGTAGTTTACTCCGTAGTAAGATATTTTCAGATTGTTTGTGCCTTCATGGACGTTTATGGTAAATGAATATCTTCTAACGATCACAGACACTTGCTTTTGAATAAGTCATGAAAATCCGCGATTGCTGATTGTCCGTTCTTCAAAACTGTTGCATATTCACAGCTCGTACAAATATATACCAGGGAACGTCTTCATAAAACACCAAAAATTCCTACCGCCTAAGGCAGCAATAATTTTATGAAGGTAACTTTTCAAAATTGCACCACACTCTCCCAACGATTATCATTATCATCATTGTCATCAAATATCCTACTACCGGCTATTCATTGATGAGGAAACGGATTTTTGATTCACGCGCTCCGAATCGATCAACTATCACCTGTGCACACTTTTGCTGCTTTTCCTTGTCGGCGATAATTACCAAGGCTGATGTTCGATCACATCACCCGGTACAGAAGTCCGCGTTACCGGAGAATGGCAATGTTTCTGAAACGCATACACAGCCAGTTTCCTCAGTCGCTAGACACGTCTTGACCACCGGTCATGCTACCGATCCATC
>QNGE01002533.1:0-13655 GCA_008508345.1 Paragonimus westermani | reverse complement strand
GAGGATGGGGACATCCGGACGTTCATGGAGGACGTGGCCGAAGTGGTCGGAGTCAAGAACGACCGTGGGACGCTGGCTGCCATGCGGACGCTGTTGAAGGGCAGGGCGAAGGCGGTGCTGGACGCAGCGCGAAGATGGAATGGTCCGCTGCGAATGAGACGCTGGTGGCTGTGTTTGACAGCCCGGCCGACCGCCAGAAGGTCATGCGGAGGTTCAAGGCGGCCAGGCTTGGACAAGGAGCGGACCCGTCCGTGTTTGCCGCCACTCTGCAAGGTTTGCTGGACAGGGCTCTGCCAGGATTGGATCAAGAATCCCGACGACAGCTGTTAACGAAACTGCCTGTTATACAACACTTGTAGTCTCTTCAAAAAAATTCTTACTTGGAACAGTCGAATCTACATTTGACTAACGGAAAATTAATTACTTATTGGAAAGTGCCAAATATGTACAACTGTTTGCAGGTGATCGTAAACACTTGGTCCTATGTATGCCACAACAGTGAGATGACCAGGCACCTCCAAGTAATTCCTGTCTCAATCGATTGCCCGGTACACTTACTGATTACGTCCTACGCATGAAGATATTTTGGGAGACACAAACTGTTAAGAAATTTCTCCCTGGCATTTCGTGGACAACATGAGGTAGACAATCATATTTTGTTTGAATGAGATGATGAATAGACACAAGTTGTTTCGTTTTTCTCGGCAACAGTTCGTATTACTTCCGGATCATATGAAAAAGTAACTTATTTGTGGCAGAACGGAAGCCATAGCTTAATGGATTGGGCAGACGGACACGAAAGTGAGCTATATGGAAACCTTGGTTACCCGGACAGTCTCACCGTCAACACAGTATTTTTGTACCCACAGATGGAATTACGATGTAGACTGTTTGCACGTAACTGAGGTGACTGGTATAAATCTAGTACGCTGTTCTGTTGAGCTGTAAGTGCTGTGTACAACGACTGTTAAATGCTTCTTTGTCACTGATCGCCAGCGGTTTGTCTAGAAACTGGAGATTTAGATACACTTTCTTTGATACCGTTTTCACCCGTATTCGTGTAGGTAACAGAGCCGCTGTACTTTCTAACAAATTGCAGTGCTGACCTTTAGCCTGCGGAATATTTTTCGGTTCGTCTAATTCTTGCCGTAGATTGTCTTTTTACACCGTCCATGGAAAGGCGTTCTGGCTATACTTCTCTTATGTTTCGCAAGACAGATGCATTCGAAGTGAGTAAACTCTCCTGTCTGCACAGGTTTCCTATGAAGAAAACTCTCCATTGTGCCATCTCATTGAGTTTGATGAGCTCGATTGAACTTTGAAATTGACATACTGGAATTACTGGAGTTCTCGGATAGCCTAGCGTGTCATGTCAACATTTATTTGAACATGCTTTTGCATGGTGTATAGATTTCACTTAAGTTATGAAGATTGCCGCCAGAAGCGGCTCCAGCTCACCACTCACTTAAATCCCGTCCACCTGTTAAACGCGAACGCCTGAAGGATGGACCTCAGTATTTGTGTGCAATAGTGCGTGATGGGAGAAGCAACAATTTTGTTTAAAACGAAGTCCCAGTTGCTAGAATTGTTTCACCTGGCGGAATAAGTAGAAGTCACATCGAATGAACCCTTAGCTGCCACGAACAACTAAACGCTCTGCACACCTTACGCGTCCTAATATGTCTTTCAAACTGTACTCACGGAATTGCTGTCTGCTCTTTTGCAAGCTACCCGTTTACGTCTGTCGTATCTCATCGTTTACACGTACATTCGTATAGCTGCAGTACTATTAACATGAGGGGGACAACTCGATAACTACGGGGCGGAGCCGAGAATGTTCCATGCATCTTATGCCACGTTGACACATTTTATTGTGCAAACGGACAGAAATACATAGGAAAGTCCGATGATCGACGGCTACTTGGTGTGATACGGAGAAGTGAAATCCCGTTTTCAGCATGGCACTGGGTCGGCTTGGTTAAAATCCTTGCTGACCCTTGTGACGGATCTCAGTGATCCGACTCATTTTTTGACTCTGGTCTGCCTAATACTGGACGCCCGGTGTAATTGACATCCCACGGATGTATGTTTCAGTTACGAAGCTGCTGTATGATAATGGCTGTTTCCTTGTCAGACATATTTTATACTACGGGTTGAATTCTGCCTGGTCGTCATTTAGCAACTGGGTCTGCACAACGGTGCCGACGGACTTTGATAAAGCAAAGATGTCTGTGCTGAATTCTTCATCCACGAGTTCACACAATACCTGGGACAAATTTCAAGCACCTCCAAAATATCCCAGTATTCTGTCATCATTAATAACGGGAGTTCCATACATCTATCATCACAAAAATCCTTCCAACAGTTGGATCACCCAAAATTTAACATCAGACACTTAAGTAGCACTCAATGAGGTCTCCGACAGAATGTTCCATTCTTGTATGAGAGGTACCTAGTTTTCGTGTGACACAACCGCAAACTAACTTCAAGTAAATTTCACTTCGTACAACGACCCACATTTGCCTGACTCGTAAAATCAAATCTCATTTCGTTTTTTACGCACGGGGCAATATATTCCATCGTGATGGAATAAGTCGATTTCAAACCTGGAAGATGTGTGCAGTTCTCTAAAAATGAGGTGACAATTCTATTTTTCAGAACAGCACAGGTTTTGCTTCTTCTGTTTGTCTTATTCAGGTTCATTCAGGAAACGAGGTGTTTCAGGTTTTAACTGACCGGTCTCCGTCTAACTGTCAGTGGACCAAAAAGGCAGCGAGTGAATTGTGATGACACAACAGACAGGTTACATTTGAGAAAGCCTAATACGGGCAAATGATGGCACAGCAAGATAGCTGGAAAATAACGGATCGATTAAGGTGTTATCAACATTGCTATTAATAAGGAAGCGGTTGACGTATATGTTCATAACCATCTGGATGGATCCATATATAACCTCATATGTTTTAATTAGGCAAAGTTGTGTGAATTTGTTCCATCCGTTTTTTCTTTATGTGCAATAATGGTAGATTTTCAGTCGATACATATACAGCACCACTCTTCTTCATACTATGGGACCATTCTTCTCTTCGTTTGCACCGCAAATCTTCATGTGAGACGGACACGCAGTATTTCACGGTTGGTTATGCGGTCCACTGGTTCGATGCTCAGACCAAGCCATTGGGTTACAGTTCAACGAGTGCTGCCTCACCTTTGGTTGGAAAATTACGTAGTAATGTACTGTTTTAGTCTGAGTTCGTAAGCGACTGGTTCGTAGAAACCCCCGTAAACTGTTCACGAACTATAACAGACAATACAGGTGGGATGCAATCTATTTGCGGGGGTAACGTTGTGATCTTCCAGAGTAGGGAGACATTGGAATGGATTGTGTTATCAAAATAATATCTTAGATAAGTCATCCAACATAATCCACCGTGTTTTCAGCTATTGTTTACTCCTCTCAAAAGCATGTTCCATATAACGTCGTCTGCAGCTAGAGTCTGATGCAACTAAAAAGCCACAACCGTAGATAGCTGTGATGCTTTCTTTATGCCTGCATCTCTTTTACCATAATTTTAACTTCGTGTCCATCACCTGACTGTCGTTTGAAAGAGTTTCAACGCTTTGGCAGTCCATTGTCTTCATTTGCCCGCTGATAAGATAACGATAGTCTTCTGTTATAGGTTTACCACCAACTTAATGAGCGTCATTGGTGGGCCTCTGATGCAGTGACTCTTTGAATGTTAAGGTTGCCCACTAACGCGCGTAGCTGACTCTGAATCACTGTATGCCATACAGAACTGTTATACTAAGGTTGGATTCGGACTGATTGTTGATCTGCTTGTCATGTTCTAATGGGATGGGCTTATTTTTGGAAAGCAGTCTGTGCAGTGCGTGGATATAAGCTTCACATGCGATTCCTCAGAATGTTGGCAGTTGTAACTAACAAATGTTATACGTTGTTTTAACATTAATTTTGTTATCATTAACATCCTTTCACTGTTTATTCTACTTACATATTTATGTTGACGTTCAAAATAATATGCAGTATTCTTTTTTTACAGTTATAATTTAAGGGTTGGAAAGACACCAGGATGCATAAATTTGGATTCTTGTCCACAGACACCGCCTCTCCGAACGATGAGGATGTGCAACGCAGATCCTCCATATCTGACGGAAAAAGAAATTGGGCAGATTGGATCAAGATGCACTTTGATCGATCCTTGCTAGTGTTTCAACTGTTCTACTTCTTCTTCTATGCGGCTTTCGGATCGTTGTTTCCACTTATTTCCATCTATTTCAAACAGTTAGGACTGAGTGCCTTTCAGTGTGGCGTATTAAGTGGAATCCGTTATTTGATCGATTGGTTAGCAACACCCTTTTGGAATGCGCTAGCTGAAAAATGGAAAAAGGGTAAATCTTTCCTGATCATCAGCCTCGTATGTTCCATGTCGTTCACACTGGGTCTCGGTTTTGTGCGGCCTTCACCAGAGGGTTGCCTAGTACGTTTGCCATATTCCTTGGATTACAACGAAACTTTGGATAATGTTGTTGGTGCTCCGTTGGCGATTGTAGAACCGTACCGGTTTTCAACATACGACAACCTGAAGTCGGTTGACATGACGCGAGACTTGGCGCTGAACATCAAAAACAAGATTGGTCAATCCCCACTCTATTTGGACATTAAGTTACTGGCAGATAACCCCAAGCTCAAAGCGAAAGGATATGGACGAGTGGTGGAGCAGAAATTTTATTCGAAGGTACCCAACTTCCGCAGCCCAACGCATTATGCGCCAGGTAGCTTGGTCATGCCACTCTATTCTACTGTGGTTTATAGTCAGACAAAAATCAACCAAATATTTATCATCATAATTCTTCTCGTTCTGTTCGGCGAATTACTTTCGTGTCCGGCTATTCCGCTAGTCGATGCACTGGTGGCTCTTAAAACTTCTGTCCAACCAACGTCCCTCTACGGTCAACAGCGAATGATGGGTTCCGTTGGTTGGGGCCTGGCAATGTTCTTTATCGGTTTAGCATTGGACAACTCAAGTGTGTTTCAAGACTATCCATGCCTTCAACCGGGATATCGGGAGCGTAACTACCTGGTTTGTTTCGCCACCTACTCAGTGTTCATGGCATTTGCACTGTTCACCAGTACCCAGTTCTCATTCACCTACGAAGGAGGACAGGAAAGCATGTATTTCAAATTGGTCAAAGACAAAATGGCCAAGACACTTTTGGGTAGAACTACAAAAAATAGGTCAAAACTGGTGAACGAAGAGGATTCGGATGAGGACGATCCGAACGTAACGAAACACAATATGACTAGCATATCAGAATCGGAACAAAACAAGACAATACCAACGAATGAGGAGATACTGGAAAGGCAGCTAGGTATCAAACTGGGTAGTAAAGAAAAGAGAGTAGAAAGTAAAGAACCTGAGACAGAGTATTCACCAGCTGACTCCGGACAGGAAAGTTTTGTAGCTACTGCACATCTAAAAGTAAGCTCCTTATTACACGCGGTGAATTATAATCGCAAATCTATAAATTAAACAATTTGTGACAATCATACCAAATGCCTTCAGCCTGTGCATTACTTCAAGACAGTAATAATGATTTCTATTTTGGGTTATTTCATTTAAAACTGCCTTAAAAAACCATAAGAAAATTTTGAATTGCGAGGAATATGTGTAATTAATTTATCAAGTTCTTCCTGAGACTGTCTTGTGATTTGGGCCACTGTGGAGTACTGTCTATTTCACACACTTATTGAAAGATTCTTTAAAATCTGGTTATTTGGCACCTCGCATCATATAACGTCAAGGAAGAAGTAACGAGGTGGTTAGAAAGCCAACGTTTACTAGCCTCAATTGAACAAGTTCAGTCGCTCACTCTCCCTGGATTTTTCTACTCGGATATGTTGAAAATGTTTAAAATTAATTTATCGCTCTCGTCACCGATTAGCTTATGGTGCGCAGTGAATTACTGGTTAATTAACAAGGGCAAATAAAAATACACACTTCGGTAATTTGGGAATTATAAGCCATGCTCATTTCTCGATATACGACACTCGTGTTCTGCCTCCTATTTGACCACTGTGGTTGGAAGAGATGAAGAGTAATCCGGTTTAGAGGTGTTAATGCTGCGGGACAATAACATTTGCGAGTCCTGATTAGATCCATGCTCTGAGTGTTGTACATTATCAGTTGGTTGGTTCATCATTGACAACTCTCACTTGATCTACTCTTGTATGTTCTTTTTAGTAATTTTGGCAGTGTTCTTGTTTTTTCTAATACCATGCCTTTGAGAGTGATGGTCACCGATATGAATGTGCGTGCAGTTTGGTAGTCTCGGAAATCACTCTCTTCGGATAACCCCAAAAGTGTTACAGAGGATTAACGTCGAATCACTGAGCATACCAAATTAAGCAACCAACATTCTCAGACAGCTTGAACATCCACGCAAGAACATATCGATTGCACTGACTTACGTCCTTCCGTTAGCCAAGTAGTAATCCATATGAAAAGCGCATTGGTTTCATCCTTTATTGTGGATGTGGTTTTTCCACCGTCGAACTGATTATCATTGTCAACAGCCTGCCCCGGCCTTCCAGCCGATCGTGATTTGTTTGTTCCTCCATGTTCCGCATGCCGATTTCCAATCGGTTTACGTTGAATTATTATAAAGATGAGGATTGTGTATCGGGTCCTTTTAGGAATCGTGACCACAGGACTGAACGATACTGACCAAATTCTTTGCAACCGACGTACTTCCTCTAGGCTGTATGGCTACCAAATGTCAGTAAGGACAGCATATTTTCGTCCCAGTGATGCTTACCACTGTGGAAGTCGGTAGTCAGATAAGTGATATTTGCCCGCAATCTGTTTAACATGAGAATGGTCTAGTCGATGTGACCATCAGCTATATTTTTCCAATTTGTTACTCCAGGACGGCAAAACTATCTTTGTCAACGCGTCACAAACGTTACCACAATCCCCAAGAACGTTTATGTATGTGGAGCATTTAGAGAACTGAATACTGATCATTGGCGGCATAGGATTCCGTGATTTGGAAGATAGTTTACAAATTAGAATGTGTATCTTAGCGAGTAGGTTCAGTGCGAGTAACGATGTCTTACTAGTGGCGGCACACAGAATGCAAAAGTAAGCAATGATTGCCGTGTGCTTCTGAGCATAACAGTATAACGTGGTTTTTAGTGCACAGCCCGTCTTAATTATACAAGTATATCCGTGGATAAGAAAGAAGGTTCGCCTGCAGTTAACGTCGTCTAACCACGGTACTGTTACCGCTCTTGAGTCGCTGCAATATCGCGTAAATGTTTTCACTGTAAGACGATGTGAACTTTTTCGCGCGGCTTAGTCGGTTGATCAGAGTATTATTGCCTTCAAGCACCCGTTCGTTCTGAAAGAACGATAATTAAAAATCGATATTCTTCCAGCCAATCCTGGTCAATCAAACCACTGACAGTGTAAACCGAAACCATCAACCTCATTGTTCAAGTAACTCGGTAGCAGTTAGTGCGTGAAATGAATTACCTTCAGTTATCAATGTGAAAACCCTAATGCCACCATTCAGTCGTTTACACCCGAGTATCCAAAACCTTATGCTTCATCTAACAGCCTCCGGCGAAATCCTGACACATCAACCCTTCTACACCTTAATCACTTCGATCTTTGACCGCCAGCATTCCAAGCTCGATGGAGTTGTGTTGAATCGGATGAAACGTTGACTGGATGAATGAACCATACTCAACAAAGGTCTTGTGGCAGCTCAGTACCGACAAGTGAGCAACAGTTACAAATTGCTTCAGTTACTCCTGGTCATAGTGTATTCAGCTCCGAGAACAGACAGGATTGCAACAAGTTACAGTCGTCAAGTCTGAAGCAGTTAACCGATGTCAGTTGCCCCCGTTCATCTTCCGTCCAACACCATACGAATCGACCGTTATAACCAGGCAGTCAACTGATCGATCATGCAGAAAAGCACCCACACACGCTGGTTCGACGAGGTGACTGATATAGTACACCTAAACTTGGACATTCTTTAGGCAGCATGACCACGTTCACCCTATATGTTTTCGCTTCCGAAGGATACTTAATGAGTTCACCATTGAAGTGCTGATTACATACTTGACACCAGTTAGTTCCATACGACCCATTTACCCGCATGTCGGACTTAGTTAAACAAGTTGGACTAGGTAGAACCTAGCAACACCCTTCTGTATGTTTGTCAATTCAAGCTTGTGCCCTACCGGTATTCGTGGCTGTTCGTTGTTACACACGGATTTTACAATTCTGTCCTAACGGGTTACTCAAACGCAACAAAATGCTGCTAACTTGTACAAACGTCAAGTTACACACACTCACTAAAGCATTTCACCGAAGCCGTTTCTAAGTGCTCTCTGGATCGGACAGTTGAAATGAGATGTGACCAACAGCCAAAAACTGGTCCGAGATTATGCGGTGACTTGGACATTTTCGTAATCCACTCCAAGTGTCTAATCCATCTGGGATTAACGGACGAAATTACTTGTAAATCCTTATGCAAATTTTCCTTAGGAAAAAATTCCTTTTATAGGGTGTATTTTTTTAAAATTTGGATTTGGCTCGTTTTCTTCAAGTGAATTTTAATAAGACCGTGTTATCTGCTTGTTTTGAGGACAATATTGCGATCAAGTTGACTGAATCTTTTCACCTTTTACACCACAAAATAAGACATTGTTTGATTAATGACGTTTAACTAGCGTTACCAAAGGGTAATAAACTGTTACCCCAAAGATCACCCTGGACGTCTTGTTCTGTTCTCATAACAAAGTGGACATGTGTGTCACATGATGTCAACATTTCGAACAAATCGAAATGTCGAAACATTCATAACGATTACAAATGAACTTAAAAATTTCAGGTTTTCCCGTTCACTTGATATAATAATTCCAAGACTGCATGGCTGTAGTTTCTGTGTATGCAAACTTGTCTAAACTGATTTTATGCTTGTGGGCTTGCTACAACTCGGTTGGTAGATGAAGTGCGCGTTTTCCGTGAAATTGGCAGGCTTCATACTAAATAGCAAGGCTAACAATACATCCTGAAGAATGTGTTTTCCAGGTTTGATTAGAAATACTTGTTATGTGAATGACTTGCAGTTTTTATGCTTAGAAGATTAACTTATTATCGATCGAAAAGAACAGTGGATTGCCATCCTAACGAAAGCCGCTAACTGAGAAAACTTTTGGTCATGGAATGCTTAGTGTTCATTAGGACTAAATTGGTCTATCGAAAGTCTAATTATAACAAGCAAGTTGACCACCCCTAAATTCAGCTGCGTTCGCTAAGGTGAGATGCACAGAATGAACAACAGCCAAAGCCAAAGCCGATCAGTTAATACAGGCCCGACGAAAAATCTGATGAACTGTCTGTATCTTGACACTGGTCTCCCACGCCACGGTATATATTTGAATTATCAGTGGTATTATTGACATGCCAATCAACATACGTTTTAGCGGATACAGTTATGTCGCTCATATTCACGGTCATGCATTCTGTCAAACATGTAGAGTCACCTCGACAGTGCGTTCCATTGACATCCCCACTAATCAAACACATTGTGGACTTGGTCCTGGTTATGATCGTACTTTGTCCCGTTGATCAGATATCGTGTCGGAAAACGGAAAAGTTACGTTCAGGTAGGAGCGGAAAAGTTTGTAGTATGACCACTTACTGAATAAAAGTTGCATTATAAGACAAAACCCATAAAATTTGTCAGTAAGTTAGCAAACTATGCCAGTCACTGGTTGATATTGATCAACAGCTTGAACAATGTGTCCTCCGTCGTCTCGTGGCTTTCATGGCGCTCCGTTTTATTGTGTTGGAATCAGTCACTGCGTTTTTCCACTCACAGTTTCTCTGCTAATTATAATGTTCACTCCATTCGTAGAGGCACGCTTGCATCAGATTGGTCAGAAGCTTTCTATGTGTGTGCTGAAAACGAAACGACTGGGTGAGATATCAGTTAGCATGCTCTTCCTGTGCTTCACCTAAACGATTTTCATTAAGACAACCAACTTTCTTCCTAGATGCACCTTCTTTTGTTCATTGTAAGGGTGCTCAGAGTGTAAGTTAACCATTTGTTTAACGCTCGCCATGATACAGAAAGTTGTGGTTCTTGTCCTTCTCCCACATGCTTTATAAATGCAGCATTTTTGGTTTGTCTACAAACCGCGTATACCAGAAAGTATGCTTTTCCTTTAAACATTACTGAGATCCGACAACGTAAGAACGCTCTGATACAAATTGCGTAGATTTTCGCCCGCCTGCTTTAATTTATTTTGCTTAGACGAACATCCAGAAATCATTTTTCAGGCCACTATGGTAAAGTGAACACAGAACATTATTTTGCGTGTGCCGTTTCACTGATTGTATCAGTAGGATGGGGATAGCGGACCCGATTTTCGGAAGGCTAACGGGGGCACGTCGATCGTAACGGTTATCATATTGTGATTCAGTCTACAGTTGGTGTATACCTATGTAAATTCTGGTTGAACGAGGTACATACAGGTTCAGTGTGTTGGCCTTTCAAGAAATACTTACTAAAATCACAGAAGTTAGATTCATATTCTTCATAGGAATAATTCACGTTAATTTTTGTGTTGTCCTCAAAAAACTCGAATTTATGTGAATAAAGTAACTGGTTGCTTTGTTTTCGGCCTAAACGTAACAGTGGACATCTTAACTGATTGCCTTGCGAGAAACCATACAAAGGCGGCCATTGTTCATGCACTCTACAGTGTTATTAATATGTGTACCACAGTGAACCCTTCCTGTCTACGCTCCTAGTGGTTGTTACTGTTCGGCTACAGAAGACTTTATGCTTTCCTAGTATGACACTATTTCATAGAAGCAGTTTTCATTAACCAACTTTAGCCGCGACTAATACACTCCGAAGATTAGTCGTAAGAAAACTGTCACATTCTCCCTCATTTACGTGATTGAGATGTTCTAGGGGGGCTGGTCAGGCGGTGTTTGTTGACAAACAATGTTGATCAAAATAATAAGCTGTCAGATGGTACCAGTCTGTTGCGCCTTGCTGTTTCAGGAGTTTCAGGAAGCTTGCTATTCACCACTTTACCAAATAATTCTTATCTTAATTTGCTAGTGTCAGAACTAGCGGGAGTCTTTATGTCTCATTAATTTGTCTCGGTTTTCAGCCCGTTCTCCTTCCGAGAACCACACCGACTTCAAACCGCAATTTACACCATATTCAGTTGGTCCAACTAAATAGTGTTAACCCAACTGAGAAGTCGTGGTCACAAGGTTATTGATTAGACCTAACAGAACGAACCAGTGTATTTACTTATTCAAGATGAACACTATTTACACAAGATTGTGATTGGACGTTTTGATGTGATTATACGCTTAGGCCTATTTTGCGGCTACTGTGTTTGACTTGCTATTCTCGCAAGCACGGAGATAGCAGTGCAAACTCCGGTCAGGGCAATGATATACACTACTGATGGGCTCTAATGAAAGCGAAACTCAAGTGTGGTGCTTCTTTTCGAAGTGGACTAGCCGAAAGGCTTATGAGAGTGTGAAGGCTGCCATCAGTTGTGGGTGGTGTTCAACTTAAACTAATCACAATTCCCAAACGTCTGTCCATGATCTAATATATCGTTCTGTAGGTTGCCACTTCACTCCCCTTGTTGACTGCAATCGGGGAATTGGCTGTTTTCACCTACTCTACATTATTTCCCTGAGGTTTACTATAACCTAAAATATGCTCCAATTCCTTTGTAACCATGTAAGCTTAAAACAATTTAGCCTCATCATCTATACTGTTATTGTTATTATGTATATCCATAGTTGTGCGTCGTATTTCGCTCACGTTTTGTCTCGTTTCGTCTGCTTTCTTAAATTTTGCTAAGCACTGTGGCGAATATTTCACCTCTGAGAGTTAATCATTTTGGTTTTCGGGAGTTAGAAAATTATCTTTTAGCTCAGTGTGTCATTTTTCTAACCAACTGTGACCAGCTTCGTTAAGAAGTCCTCTAAGTACGTGTTATGCAGTCTTGTGTTCACCCTATATATCACAGGCGTAGATGAGGTCACACGTAGTCCAAAGCAAATCAACTGTAGTGAGCGAATCCTTGTTACTTTCAGTTACCCTAACATTATAATCCTAACAAGGATGCTTTTAGTCATATGTATTCACGTCTACCAGGTACCCGCTTGTAATAACGGCTTCACTTTTTGTCAATTTTAGTTCGTCGTTGCACTCAACCCTTCAAATCTCTTTCCACTCTGTTCTCCATCGTTTACAGATTACAAAATGTGCAAAAGCTATGCGGTACTTTGCCAAACCGCAACTACTTCTGTTCCTGTTTGTCACGTGGTTCATGGGCATGGGAGTCGGACAGGTGTTTACGTTTTTGTTCTGGCACATGCAAGAATTGAACGGTTCACCCACACTGTTCGGGGTCGCCACAGTGATTAATCACATTTCAGAAATCGTCATGTTTTTCTTCAGCAAACAAATAATTGACAAAATAGGTAAGCTGTTATTTTAGTCTCTACGACCACTGTGTGAAACATCTAGTGAAACGTACCGAGATCAATGAGGTCTTGTTTTTGCGCAGTTTATAGCCAGCGATCCAATTCAACCAGCTGGGTGGGTTTTATGATGACATCTAATATCAAGCTTGTCTTGCAAAATTCAATTGGTTGAGTTAGACAAATCCTTAATTAACATTTTGGCTATCAAAATTAGTCTGGTAGTACGATTTTCAATAGTCATCTCGTAAACAGTTTACTAAACATGGCTATTATCGTGGATATGATTGTAAGTGGAACTCAATCATTGCTTGATGTCAAATGAACTACGTTGATGTGTATGCACACATACCTTTTGCTATGCACAGTTAATTGGTTTTCTCATCGTTCATTTAGATCACGTATTGTATATACCCAAAAAGTTAGTCGGGACATTTATTACGAAGTATTAACCATGGCTTGAATAGTTCAGCCACTATTTCCCAATGCATTTTAATGCCATCCATGTCAGTGACATTTTTTCTCGTTTAGGCCTCATTTGCTAACAGTTTTAGCAAAATGACTTCTTTCTTGATGTCAGCAAAACGCAATGTGTAAAGAAACCATTCCACCATTACTTACACAAGCAGTTTCAGAAATGAACATGTAGTTCATTCATATATTAAAATAAGTTACAACGTATAAAGGTGTCTTATGCATTTTGCAACAAATGTACATGTCTTCCCTCCCTCCGGTTGTTAGTCCAAACCTAGAAGTCAAGGCATCCATTGTACTCATTGTAGACTATCTTACGCAAAGTCTGGCAAGACATTCACTCAAATAGTGCAAGTCATCCAGCTTAAATACTCAGCACTTCAGAAATGAAAGAATTCACCATATCACTTAAATTGAGACTGAGGGAGCACTTTCAGAAACCCCCAATTTTGTTGCGGTAAATTTTGGTTTGATGTACAAGATACAAGGTAATCTAATCTAACCAATCGAGGTAGATTGCAGATTGCTAACCATTAGGAAGTACAGTTTTTTTGCAAAACAACAGTGTGCCCTAATCCAGATACTTACCAATTCTTTTTGAGGTTTCGATCTATCGTC